>LS485913.1:33915-56322 GCA_900490705.1 Pristionchus arcanus
CAAAAAATTGAATAACTTTTTTTCCAGGTGATTTTTCCTTTAATTTTTTTTTGTGAAAATTTTTCATTTTTCATTATCTGTAAGTTTTTATACTTTGTTGGATGATACTAAGCCCCACAAAAAAGTTTGTCTGTGGCCCTTGTCACCATGAAGTCAACTGTATGAATTTTAGTTTTAGAGATACGACTTTTTAAGGTCGATTTTCGAGTTCTACGCGAAAAGTTACCCCTAGGGCATTTTTTTCAGAATTTATTATTTTTTACTGTACGGTAGTAGGTGAGTCCTCTCAGACAGTGTCTCATATACTCTATTTAGATTAACTTATAATGCAAATACGATAACTACTTACCTTAATTGAAGACATCTCTCCCCTCAACTGGTCGAATTACAATCTGTGATCGGGCGAATGATGAAGGAGGAATTGGCCACTCTCGTCCAGAGGGAATTCGGATCGAAGAGTGATGAACCAGGAGGGATTATACATGAGGTACGGTAGGGGGTACGGTAAGGAGAAGATGGAATCAATAATGAGAAACGGTAGGGAGGGTAAAGTTAGTGATTTGTAGTGCAGGTTGGAGGGTCTAATATGCGTCGGGGATGCGCATTTGTCCAGTGCGAATTCAATTTGGGTCGAGATGACATCTGTGTTCCACTGTTTGGATATCTACGGTTTGCTCGCGGTTCATATCGATATCATTGCACTAGTATCTTCCCATTTACCCATTCTCCTCCTTCTTCAGGACGAGCTTCTCTCGGTGATGTTCGCTTACAATATTATGTTAGATTTATAAGACTGGTAGGCGTGGATTAGGTACTGGGCTAAAGGCGGCGGGTTCAGAGGGGGCGGAGCCAAAGCAAGAGTTACAGTCAATCATTGCAGGGTGAGCTTCTCTCCGTGATGCTCGGACTCGCTCAGCTTCGCTCCTTCTCATTCATTGCCATGCTGAAGAATGAGATTGGAGAGACGACCAAGACGATCGTGAGGTGAGAGAATGATGAGAGAGTGTGGGGAAGGGTGAGAGGCAGAGAAGTAGAGAGATGAGTTGAGAATTGTCAGGTGAGAGAAAAAGGAGAAAGTGTGGGGAATGGAGAGGGGCGGAGAAGAAGAGAACTAGATTTTTTAAACAAAACTGTGTTCCTTATATTGGTACTCGACCGGCCTTTCATGGTTTGTAATAACGGTGAAGCAACAACTTTTCATGCGAAATCAGATAGCGTCAAATAGTATTTCCTTATTATTTTATTTGTAGTTTTACGAACGACGCTCTTAATGTTAGCCGACAGTTTCAGCATCCTTTGAGATAACTGTGAAACCGAAACTTGGCTGCAACGTGTAGTGCATGTTCTTTCTTCTCAATCTTTCCTCAAATTTGCTTAATTGAAATCTGACAGAGACTTTGTTTTGCAGACAGACGTGCAAGACGGTGATCGTGGAGAAGGGCGACGTCGGCCTTCTGGAGTCAGTTGATTTATTTTGTTTGCTCTCCAGAGCTCGCCACCATCTTTTAATTTCGCACACGCTCTCTTTCCCACTAGAGTGGTGAAAGACAAGTACGAGCACAAAACGTTGGATAGACAGGTTTCAACTAGGGTATGGCATGAGTGAACAGTAAATCGTGGAATTGTTCTTTGTTCGATACATGCGTGAAAAATAGCTGCATCATCAACTTACTCACGTCTTGTATGAACGTCCAGCGAAAATGGCTACAAGCGATAAGTAGACAATTTCCTTTGCACTAATTTTCATGGATCAAGCGTCAGTTTCATTTTGGTTTGAAACACCATCACGTTATGTGTTTCACGGGCGGAATGAATTCCCTTCTGATTGCATCAGCTGCTCCAAGATCCGTAAAACAGTTATTGTGTGCGAGCTTCCTGTTTCGTCCATGCTATAAATTGGGACTCAGAATTATGCTGGTAATGAAAACTCAAATTGTCTGGATACAAAATATAGTGTACTCTTTACTTTTCGTTCACTCTGACAGCTCGAGCCATCTCGTCGAGAATGGAGGGTGAGAGGGCATAACAGTCTTGTTTAGACAATCGCTCGTGATGTGTGGTTGTGGGAAATGACGAGGTGCTTGTGCGTTTCATGTACGGTATGAGAGTAGTGGGAAGCACTACGAGCAGTGTAGCACCGTTCTTTAGTGAAGTAGTAACAATTTGATAACTTGTGGCGATAAGTGATTGGATGTTTCACAACTAGTACGAATTCTCTGCAAAATGGATGCGGGTAATAAGTAGAACGCCTGCATTCAACTAATTTTTATAGGCAAATGTGCTGTATTACCGTGTTAAAATTTCCCATTAGGTTCTGCGCTTCACATGCGGAATGAATACAGATAAAGTTTCATTTGGCAATCCTCGTCCGGCTTTTACCAAAAAAAACATAAACCTTTTTCCAATATTCTCCATTCGCGTTTTCGTTTCGCAACTACTCCTAAAGGGGCGTGGACTGCATTTGGTAATGAAATCTAGGTTTGTCTGAGAAATAGTAAATGGTTTTCCCATCCAGCGTCTTCTTGTCCTATCTTACCCGAGAAGGAGTATTTGCTACCGTAATTTCCTATCGATTAACTTCTATCCCCTCTAGGAACATGGGCGAGGCGGTGCGGTCGCTGGCGTACACTGATTGGCTGGAGTTGCTGGCCGCCGTGCAGACGGCCCTACACGGATTCGCCCTGAGAATTGAGGTACGGTAGGATTACGGTAATGATTATCGATTGGGGTATGGTAGATGATAGGTCGAGAATGATAGATAATGATGATAGAATGAAAGAGCTGTGGAAAGATGTTTCCGGAGAGTAGGCAGGGAACGTTTGCAACAAGCCGAGTATATGTTTCACGCGATCCTCAAATATTTATGTAATTGCACAGAATTGATATCTTTGTGTATTGTATGTCACTCGTGTAGACTCTAAGCAGTCGTTGCATGCGGCCGTTAGGTAGGCGTGATGGGAAGAGTAAGAAACGAGACGCAATTCTACCTTGTCAGAGACAGCAAGAAATCGAGCTCAATGATGATAGTCAGGCGCCTCTCATGATCTTGCCATACCTTTAGTCAGTCAGAGAAACGAGATAGTGTGTAAAAAGAGAGAGGCAGGCATCATTCCTCTCCTCTTCCAGACGCTGCAGACTGCCGTTGTGGAGGTGCTGGATCGTGTGTGGAAGGACGGATTCCCCGATGCTGATGAGGAGAGGTACGGTGGGGAGAAAGACTTGTCGGGACAATGGTTGGAGTTGTATGCGGTAGAAGGGGAATACGGTAGATTCAAGAAGCATCTGGGTACGTGAAGTAGTAAGGCTAATTTTTCGAAAGGTTTCAAATCGATGCGCTGTTTCGTCCTGGCAAACTTTGGATTCAACAATAAGGTAAACGCATTGGGATCGCCCACAACCAGGGCGAGGGTGTTAGACCTCACAAGGCCGTTGGAAAAAAAATAGTATTGCTGTATTGTCCACGGTCCACTTGAGCCACGAACACTTAGGTTTCAGCGCCTATGTAAACGCTTTGAATCAAAGTGGAATCATTGAATGGCTGGAATCGTTATAAAAATTATAGTTTGAGTCAATAACCCTCTCCTCGATTACAGTAACCGGCACTCGCCCACACCGGCCAGCGTGGACGAGGACGAGGACGACAGCGATCTGGATGAGGTACGGTAGGGGTGGAGGGGATACAGTAATCGATTTGGATCAGGAACTGATTTTTTTAACGAACCGCTTTCGTGCGGGAAGTATTGCTGAACGGCCTATCTCTCCTTTGCTTTTCTTTTTTTTACAGAGCCAAGACAGCCATTTCCTCCTTGATTCGTTTTCCCAACTTCTAATACTAGCACAGTATCCATTATTCATGCTACGGTACATCATTCCGATCACTAACTAACTCCCTTTCCAGCCCTCATTCTCCTCTCCCTCATCCTCTGGCCCCGCCCCCTCTCCCCGTCCCTCTCCCTCGTCCGCCGTCCTTCCCGTGGACATACGGACACTCGCCCAGCTGAGGAAGGCGCTGTGCAGGTATACGGTAGGGAGGGGATTGAGGGGGTAGGAGGGTACGGTAGGGATATTGATTGGTTGGGTAGCATTTATGATGAACACATTACATCTTGATTATCACTATTAGTTCAGTAGGATTCGTGAAGCACAAATGAAATGGGCCTTGGCAAACGAGTACTGGTTTTCGTATCCATTTTGGTTGATCCACCCGGCGCATTCAGGGTTTGCAATAGCATCAAAACAGCCTGGAAGGAGTAACAGGCAATCCTGAGCTCGATTTGCTGGATTAAAAACTCAAATTGCTAATTAAATGATTTATTTATTATTATAGCAATAATTATTATTAAATATAATAAATCTAATATAATTACAGACTGCGCGAGTACGCGACGGAATGCGCGCACGCGAGAGTCGCAAGGCTGATGCATGCGAGGGATCTGGTGAGTTGTTTAATATTTATATTATTAATAGATCTGAAAGATAAGTATTGTTGATAGTGAAAAATATACTTTTTTCGGTTGCATCTTGTGAATGACAGAAGAGAAATAATTTATTATCCCGCAAAAACCAAGAAACGATTGTGAAACACCGTCATGTCGTTTCTAAGTACAAAGAGTCAAACATGAAAATCGAGGGGGGCTTTAATTGTGAGAAATTTGCAATCTTTCCGAATATTCGGTATTTACAATTATCTCATTTTTCTTTGTTAGGATTCATACGTTCCATAGACTGTGCGCTGCTCAGAATTCACTCTTTAGGGCGACAAGTCAAACACGAATTACGCGGGTGCTTAAGTATGTGAAATACTCCAAATGCCGAATAGTTCGCTAGATTTTTATGTTGTGGTTCATTAGCAAGAATTGTTCCTTCAACTGTACATTACTCACAACTTCCTCCTTTAGGGCGACGAGTCCGGCAAGAATCTCGCGGGTGCGCCCACAGTGGAGAAGATCCAAGCGATGAGAAGAGTGGTGGAGGAGTATCTGGAGAGGGGTCAGTGGAAGACTGAGATTTCAATGGTGCTATGACTAGGGTTGGCTTATCGAGAAATTATCGAGAATGGTCTCTTCATTTCGCATACTCTCTCGCCGATCCGAGAAGTGAGAGAGCGCGGAGAATGAAGAGAGTCATTTCTCGACAAGCCAACTCTAGCTATGCCTATGAGTACTCTGACTCGTGCTGATTGTGAGTTTGGTATCTGTCTCAAAGTGTTGGATGAACATTGAGAAGCTGGAAAAATTGGATCCATTGCACTGTGTTAGCTGCGGATGGTGTGGATTTGTCATGCGAGAGATGACGAGGGGAATATCGGAGGCGGGGTTGAGGTTTCAGCGGTAATATGAAAACGTTGTGATTGTGTCGAGTTTGATCATTGACCGTGAGATGTTCGAATATGAAATATTGAGTGGAGAATGGATGCTAAGAGTGTTGGAGTTTCTGACGAGAGGTAGGTGAGGGTGGGGGTGATACATATTTTTTCGAGGATAAATAGAGGACTTGTTGCATTCCCGTTTCACTGTGGCCATATCACCTTGCTGATTCGAGAAGGTATAATGGGCTCCTACTCCCCCACCAGAAAAATACATAGTTGCTGGCAATCAGTGGCATTTGGTCTTTCATCCAAGATTGATCTTTGATCTTTGATCTCTGTTCAGGTTCGCTGCAAGGTTGGTCGCGCGGTCGTCTACTCGAGACGGCAGTGGAGAAAACGACGATAGAGTACGTGGAGAGATTCCATCGAAGGAGGAAGCAGACTGTTTGGTCAGTTATTTGGAATTACACTACTAGGAGAGTTGAGGTTGCGGGGCGGATTGTAGAGCTCGGAAAATGGGATAACAACAGTGGTTGTGCGGAACAAGGTGTGTTAAAAATAAAGATTGATCGGAGGAGGGAGCAGTGTGATGAGCCTCCATGACAAGGTGGATGTAGGTTGTGTTCGGAATGTATAGGCAGAGAAAACGTTGTGAAAGTAGTACTATCATTTTTGAGATTTTAGAAATATGATTGATTCATCGAAGAGAGTAATAGAGTAATAGAACGATGTAGCATTTCTAGCGAAGTGAAAAGGCCTGTTCTAAAATGACCTCATCGAGAAAGTAAGGGAGGAAACCGTACAATTTAGCCAAGGTGAGTGTGTTCACGCCCTCACGGCAAACTGAGGTTGCTGCATCCCTTCGTAGGCCGAGGGATATGGCGCTATTTGATTCTTGCTGGGAACGCAGGGCATAATTTCAATTAGATTTCTCATGGAGACGTGCAAATGTGATCAATCTCATCGATCAAAGTGCTCGGAATTATGCCGTATTCCCCGATCAGTCAGAGGAGCGAGATAGCACGGTGAGATGAGAGAGACCGATTCCATCATTTTCAGTGACGTTCTCGATCGTGAGCTGTGGCGTCCGGCCGACGTTCCCCCTGCAATCCAGGAGATGGTCGTACTCTTCGATCGGGGAGAGGAGAAATTGGGAGAAGCAGGTGATGCCAGTGGTTAGTTTTTAATGGCAAAGGCTAATAGTACTAAAGTAATGCCAAAGCAGGCTTGCTAACTAGCATGTGGGATTGTGGTTTCGAGAGATGGTTGTAATTGAAGATTTTTTCCTGATTTGATGGTACAATAAAAGCAAAGGTGCGCAAAGTATTCTAGACGATGGTGGTGGTGATTGAGTTTTTATGGCTAGGGGATGGTCGTACTCTTCGATCGGGGAGAGGAGAAGTTGGAAGAAGCAGGTGATGCCAGTGGTTAGTTATCAATTGATATCAGATTTTGGCGTTGAGGATCAAGGAGAATGCGGGTTTCATGAGGGGGTCATAGAGTGATGAAATCTTATTGATTTGATGGCTTGTTGATTGACATCTACACAAATAGAAATGCGCAAGGAATTATGGGCAGTGGATATAGGGAGTGAGATTTTCTGGATAGGAGATGGTCGTACTCTTCGATCGGGGAGACGAGAAGTTGGAAGAAGCAGGTGATGCCAGTGGTTAGTTATCAATTGATATCAGATTTTGGCGTTGAGGAACAAGGAGAATGCGGGTTTCATGAGGTGGTCATAGTGGAAGGAGTTCGCATTGGATTGATTAACCAGAGCTTTCCGTGATTCATTCGAAAAAAACGAATCTTGCTGACTGGTATAGCGAAAGGGGGATTCGGGTTTCATGAGATAGTCAAAGTGACGCAAGATATCATTGGTTTGATGGGCTGTGGTTTGCCAGTACAGAAAATAGGGGACGCAAGAAATTATGTGCAGTGGATATGGTGAGCCAGATTTGATGGCTGGAAGATGGTCGTACTCTTCGATCGATGCCAGTGACCGGTTTTTATTTTATTTTTTGAGAGAATTTGGCTGAGAGCTGAGAGACGAGGAAAATGCCGGTTTCGTGAGGGGCCATATGGAAGATAAATAGTAGGGGATTGGTGGATCTTCTTTTATTGTGGAATTTAAAATATTAGAACACATCTAAAACGTGGCCAATTATCAGTGTAGGTAGCATGGCAGTGATAGTTTTCGTTTTCAATGTGGAGCAAGAGGGGATAGGTTTCCGGCGGGAAGTGTAGCTGAATTTGATGATGGGATAGTCAACAAGGAAGGTGCGAGTTTCGTGAGGTAGTCATAGGTGGAGGGGTTGTCAGTGGGTTGATGGTTTGCCTTTTTCGACTAGAAAAGCATATCAATTGCCCTGTAGGCTACAGGATGCGATGGTCGAGGGAACCAGTGTGAACTGTCGTTTAAATTCAGTAATGTTTTGGAAGTTTAAAACGTAGCGGAATTTTGCTGCCAAACGAGGGTAGGATGATGCATGTTTCGGAATGTGGCCATATTGGAGTAATAGGGCACAGATTGATACGATGTTGATGCGAGTTTCGTATGAAAAAATACAATCTATCATTGCAGCCTCCTCCCTCGCTTCCGCCCTCGAGGACGCCGATTCCCTCTCTCTACCCGGTTCGACGACTCAATCTCTCGTTGGAGAATCGACCACTCTGGCCATAAGGGAGGAGAGATTCGTCGTTGTTGCGTACGTTTTTGAGTGACTCTAAAATTGATAATTGAGTTATCCTGGAAATAGGCTCGAGTTAGATTGTGGTTTCAACGATAAAGTAAGGTTTGAAGGGGAGATTGAATTCAATAACATCGGTTTTACGTAGTATCCAATATAATTTGAGATCATTGCTCGTAATAATGAGTGATCTTTGATCTCTGCCCTCATCCCCATCTCTAATTTCCAGTTCCGCCCTTCTCACGGTGTCCGGACTGCACGATCATCTGGCGCACGCTCGAATTCTCCCGTCGATGGCAGGAAGAATTCTGATGAGAACGATAGAGTTGCTCAAGGTATGAGAAGATAGAAGAATTCCTGCAGAGATATCATCTAATGCGATCGCGATTGCACAGGATTTAGGATTTCTGAAACGGAAGAGCGGTTGCTGAAGAGTTTTTATTTTTACTGCAGTTGACGGTCTTATAACATTGGTCAATAATCTGGCGCTTTGAGGGGAGTGTGAAACAAATTACCACCCACTTCGTTGTAGCTCTATGTATTTTATTTTTTTCTACGTGCATCCTTGATACTATTGCACTTTGGTCAGTTTACGGCGTATGATAGGTACTTGAAACCCTTAGTCACCTTTTTCTTACTAAAAAATCTCCATTGCAGGCCTTCAACTCTCGGACGTGCCAGCTCATTTTGGGAGCGGGCGCCCTCCAATTGGTCGGATTGAAGACGATATCGGTGAAGAATCTTGGTAAGCATTGATTATTTATTGATTGATTGGTTACGGTATCCGAAGACAGATGCATTTGAGTTAAGAGAGCTGTAGGGAAAATATCAATGAAATGGGGCTCTTGGATTTTCTGTGGAATAGACACGGGTAAGTTAGGTTTCACAGCGATCATTAATATAGACATGATGAAAGAATTTCAATTGGCGTAGGCCTGCGTTTTCTCAACAAAAATAGACCTCAATACTTTCCAAATTGTCTTCACTACTCCTTTTCTTTAGCCCTCGCCTCTCGCTCTCTCCAACTCGTCGCCCACTTCATTCCCGTGCTAGAAAGAGAGTTTGGACGGATACTCGGAGAGGCCGAAGCACCTCAACTACGGTACTTCCAGAAGGTACGGTGGAATATTGATTAGAATATTGATGAGGCAGTAAATTGAGTCCGAGTTTTACAACTTTTGTTCCATGACTTAAAGGCCGTGATCGAATTAATAGATGCGAACAGTAGTGCGTATGAAAGATTGCTGAAGCCTAAATCCACCAACGAAAAACATTTAGCGCGGCTGTTATGACAATGTGCCTCCGTGTTTCGTGTCCAGCATGAAATAGTTGAAGTATGCTTACATGTTAGGGGTCACAAGGCCCAAGACCGATTTCAACTATCACTCCCAAAATTGAAGCGAAAGTGTCCCCCTGGACCCCAATAAGAGCATACTTTTTGCAGTTTGTTGATATCTCATCTCTTTGTCGCGCTAGAGCGAAAAAAAGTGCATACACAATTTGCCTTCGCTTTCAACTGAAACGCGAGACACAAAACACAGGAGGCGGAGCCTAAATTTTACTAGCGCAATCAAGTAGGATCGTGAGAGTCCATTTATGCATGCCATCGATGGCCTACTGGTTGTGCTCTAGCATTTCCCTCGGCACCCTTTACGCTCGAGTCCGCTCCTTTGCAAAGATTTTTGCCAGAGTTCGAGATAAACAGCGGAAGTTTCGCAGGAACGGAATCAAATAATTATGCGCGTACTAAAACTTTTGAAAATAGAGCACAATTCAGGGTCATGATTTTTCATTGCTTTTTCTTCAATGAGTTGCTTGGATAAAAAGTAGGAATCGATTTTTCAGGTTGCAAACAGTGCGCTCTATTTACAAATACGAAATTCACCTATCCCTCGAACAATTATTCAGATTTTGACCTACTCAACTAAGAATGACACAGTTTGCAAGTTGACTAATCGATAGAACATGCTAATAGCTATCCAACGCAATTTCGAATGAGAGATTTCATTGAGAATGAGCTTTGTGCTCCCCTCGTCTCGCAATTCGTGTCCGCACAAAGTGGGCGGAGCTTGTGGCCCCTAAGTATGCTGCTGATAGTATGCCTTACATCGTGCTGAAAAACAAAACAAAAAAAGTTTAAAATCTCGTTGTCAACCCTCGAGTTGAGGCAGCTGTTAAGTTTTTTTTTATGACCGTGTACCTTCGTGTTTCCTGCCTAGCATGAAAAAGCTGAAGAATGTCAATTTTTGTAAACCGTCCGTTCTTTAAAAACAATCAATTTGGAAACTCTCGGTATACAGTAACATTATCGATCGCTCAGGTGCGCACGGACTACACGGACCACGTGAACGAGATTGTCGCAAAGCTGATCTCGGTGATTGAGCATCACACCACGAATTGTCTGGCTACGGTAAGGGGGGGGGGTACGGTAGATAGGTATCGAGGATTGACTTTATTTTGTGATTTTGATGATTGAGCATCACACAACGTCTTTTAATCCCGATTCAGTGATCCGTAAGAATCGATTGAGTACTGTAGACCCTGGTTACTGTAGTACTCGAATCGCAAACTTACTTCCATCCTCTTCAGTGGTCCGTCGGGGGCGCTCCTCCCTCCGCTGCGATGCAGACACTGTGCAAGCAGCTGGGAAAGTTCCATGCGGGAGTCAATGGAATCATGCCTGAGGAACAGATTAAGGTGAGTGGGGTTATGATGATCAGTCTCAATATAATAGATGGATTCATTATACTCTTTATGAATACGCAATAAGAATAAAAGAAAATATGAAAAATTCTCCAAGGATTGTAAGGTTTCATAGCTTAACTAAAAGCAACCGCCAACCGAAAATATGATTGGAGTTCCATCGCTATTCGGAAACAACAAACAAGTAGCAGTTATCGCCCACCTCACTTTTATTTACATTTAGTCCCACTAACGAGTCCGAATAGATGAACACCAGTTGTACTCGCGTTTAACAGATAGTCCCTGTTTGAATCGCATTTTCGGAATTCAGTTTCTCTTATGAAACATGGAATCACATAGTATTCGATCGCAAAAGCCGCAACTCAGAACGCCGCGGTCAATGTTTCGCAATATTTGAGTTGGTGAATATCGGTTGCAAGGCTTCTCCATACCCACCACTGTTTACATTTATCAATAGGGCGAGAAAAAATCAATCTATAATCAACCGTAACCCTCACCTTGAGATTTATCCTTGCAGGGTCTCTTCTCGTGCGTGCACGCTAACGTCTGTCGACTGCTGAGAGATCGATTCGTCGCCCTCAAGATTTCCCCCCAGGACGTATTGGCGTACGGGTACGGTAGATTTATCGATTAGTAGAGATACGGTAGCCATGAGATTTCCCCCCAGGACGTATTGGCGTACGGGTACGGTAGATTTATCGATTAGTAGGGTTACGGTAGCCATGAGATTAGATTTATTGATTTCCTGGCTTTAAACGTACATATTACGTGCATACATAACGTACGGTCTACGATAGTTTTGCACATGAAGATTGAGCTATAATGAAAACCGAACGTTTTTCTGACAGGGACTGAAAGATGTGTTTTGTGTTTCACAATGTCTCTTAATTGGAGGAGAATGCGATGTCTCAGTAAGGAAGTTGCCTGTGTGAAAAAATATTCAGCGAATGATGTGTATGTAAATGATATGATGTAGTGATTAATTAATCGATCGATTTCAGTATCGTGTGCGAGGACTTTGGCTTCTACACTCGAGCGGTGAATTCGATGGCTGGCTGCGGGTCACTCGAATTGGGAACAATGGCAGAAGTACTCGCATGAATACGGTAGTAGAGGGGATACGGTAGCCACGCCCTCTTATTACGGTAGAGGGGATAAAGTATTCGATTGGTACGGTAGTCTTCCGGACTATCATTGTGGGATACGGTAGCCCCACCCTCATTTCTCGTTTTATTCGCATATGTAATATAGGTATCTAAGAAGAGCTCAGAATTTATAACCACCATAGTCATTTGTATTGTATCATTCATATCTTCGAAAGCATGCGGTAGTTGTGCCTTGAATCGATTCTGTGATATATATCGAACCGCTTTCTCCCCGTTGTTCACTTGTAGTATTCCGGTTAGACAGAACGTTTTATAAGAGTGTAAAGGAGCTAATAAAGCATAATAATATTGAAATGTAATTTCCAAAAGTACAATAATACAAACAGAAATAATTATTATCCGAAGAGAAATCAAAGCTGCATACCCAAAATTCTTTCGTAATTATACCACGAGGGTACCTCATCTACAAGACAAATGGGCACAGTAGAGATGACAAGGTTTCTCTTCTCTGACCGATCGATGAAAGAATGTGCGAAACGAAGTGGTCTTCTCACGAAAGAGAATGCCAATTGAAGAGCAGTCCTCTTAAATTTCTCACCATACGGACATCATAAATTTTCAGCCAGCCCTCAACGCAGGCATTCATTATTCTGCACATCGCTAGCTCACCTTTCCGGATCTGCGCTCAAATCATTGAATCAATAATCTTACTGTAACCTACCGTAACTCCAACTTACCGTAACCTTCCACACCTCAACCGTACTCTCTACAGACGTATTATTGCCGTGAACTCAATCTTACTGACTCCTGCCGTAACTTAGCGTAATCTACAAAACTTCGAGCAATGAATACAACCGAGAAAGCCGCAGTCCACATGCACATCTCCATCGCATCCGTCTATCGAGTGGTTTCGGGTATTTAATTATTATTTTTTTAAATCACTTTATTCCATCAAATTCTTTCCAGCAATAGCAGTAGTCCTCTCACTCGCCAACCTCATCTTCATCCTTCTACTACAGGTTTTCTTATTTTTTTAATCGAGGAATCTAAATCGAGGAAAATCGATAATTCTGAAAAATCGATAAATCGATATCTTCCAGTGCTCACGCGACCCCGCCCTGCACACGCCCTTCTACCGTATCTTCAAGGTTAACGGTACGGTAACTACCGTAATCTATCCATACCGTAGCATTACCGTATGACAACTGTCTTCAAAATCTATCGTGATCACACCAAAGCACCGAATTTACCACAGTACTATAATTATCATTACCTAAAGCAATGTACTAACCTTAGATAGTACATCCTCTTACCGTGACCAACCGTACCCTCTACAGTACTCTACGCGGTCGGCAACATGCTCTCACGCACCAACTTCTACGCCTGCTTCGGATCGCCAATGGAAGTTCTCGTTGTGGATGTGAGAATATTTTCCTACTCTCTTCATTGTTCCCTCGC
The DNA here is from genome assembly GCA_900490705.1 of Pristionchus arcanus. Lineage (NCBI taxonomy): Eukaryota > Metazoa > Nematoda > Chromadorea > Rhabditida > Neodiplogasteridae > Pristionchus > Pristionchus arcanus. The sequence continues at coordinate 47,178 of LS485913.1, forward strand.
TTTCTCTACTCAACGAGAGATCACTCCAAATCTAGAGAGTAATCGATACTTGCTCCCAGTCCCTGAAGACGATCGGCATCCTCGGGTACTGTATCGGGTTACTGTACGTCGAGGCGCTACGGTACTCGATCCTGCGCAAGAGCACGTTAGAGGAGCAGGTAGTCTTCATTTTTCAGAGTTTAGACGAGAAATAATGTTTCTGCGACCGGTAAAAGAGATGCCATGTTGCTCCAGAGATCAAAGATCACTTTCAGTCGTGGTCCAAGTGGCGGACGGGAGTGCTCTTCTTCATTCAATTCTCGATTCCCGTCGTGATTACGGTGGCTTTTCCGGATCTGGAGTATACGACGAACGATCGAGGCTGCTTCACGTATTTGGAGCATGATGTGGTAGCTTTTATCGTCAACGGTCTATGAAATGACTTTATTGTTTGATCTAACAATGACAAACAACGATAAGCTACGATGTTAGCTGAAGAGTCATCAGATAATTTTGAGAAAAAACAATCAGTTCACGATTAGGCCTTCTCGATCCGTTGCTTCACCGTTAAGTCTATATGTATTCATTTTTCCCTCCTTTCTCACCAGTTTGTCCAGTATTGAAATGCGCTTGCAATTTAACAAGAATGATAACAAACGCTGTGAAGAAAGATTCCGAAGATTTCCCTTCACTCAGGCCGTTTCCATTCTCCGTTCCGCCATCCACTGCATCTTCGTCTTTCCCTCACTGCTCTTCATGAAGCTGACTGTGAGCAAGTTGAGGGAGTTCCGGAATAAAGTAAGCTAAAGAGGATATATTTTTATTATGATATTAGTAGAATATTATTATTTCTATTATGATTGTACGATAGTTGAAAAAAAGACAAAAAATGAGTAAAAAGAGTATTGAACGGCAACCGCGTCCCAATCAAACTATCTGTTTCACGGTATCTATAAAGGGAATAGATCGGTAATAATTCAGTACAAGAATTGGGTTTATTGTGACGTGAAAATCTCTATCATTGACTTTTTTGTGAATTTCTCTTTGCAGAAAAATCTCTCGCCTGCGGCTCGCAGACAGCAGGAAGGACTGATCAAGTACACGATATACTGCGCGTCTGTTTAGTTTTACTCCCTTTCAATTCCCTATCAAATCTAGAGCTCGAGAAATGACTCTGGTTTCTCCTATCCACTGGAAAGCCAGTAAAAGTGGGCGGAGTTTGGGCTATCCACTGGAAAGCCATTACCACATCCACTGGATATCCACTCGCATTCCATCCACTGGAAAACTAGTACTCCATCCTCTGGTAAACCATTAGAGCCCCGTCGACGCTAGCACACACCTCGCCTATAAGGTCCCTTCCAGCCGTCCTGCATCGGACGGCCTCGCATTCGAGTGTTGTCTTACCTGCGATCACTTGGAGGATCGTATTTTGGATGTGACTAACCACTCGTGGTCTCACCACGTGTGTGTTGGTTACTGTATGGCGACAGCTCATACACTTATCGATTGCATATCTACCGTACTCTGCCATCCACTGGAAAACCAAAACCCCCACCCACTGGATATCCATTACCCCATCCACTGGGTATCCATTACCCCATCCACTGGATAACCATTACCTCAGCCACTGGTTTGGATGCACCCTAGCCAGTGGCTCAGGTAATGGCTATCCAGTGGATGGGAGAAACCAGAGGATACCGCCGTCTCTTCATGTCACACACTCTCTCGCACCAGTGAGAGAGTGTGCGAAATGAAGAGACGGCGGCTCATTTCTCGAGGTCAAATCAAGTCTTCATGGCCAGATGAATTGCGATCAAACAACTGAATCTCAGGATCATCTAAACTAGGGTTGTCTGTTTAGCTCCCCCTCCTCTCTCGAATTCAAAACGGGCCCGTAATGGAGAGGGGCGCCAATACGGGCCCGTTTAGCCCGTTTTTCGAACCCTAATCTAAACACACACAAACCGTTTGAGGCATTGAGTGACAAAATAGATCATTTGGAATGAAGAGACGCATTCTTCACTCTGTTATCCCTGGAATGTCAGGATCATTCAAATCGTGCAAGGCACCGTCATCTTCATCCGCATCATCATCATCGAGGAGAAGATTCCGGAAGCGTACCATTACACGCCGCTGTTTGTAAGGATTCTTTGTTCCTCTTCAAAATTTTTTTTTTAGATATTTTTTCTGTTTTATCCAATTTCGAAATGCTCGTCACACAAAGCGACGTACAGCTAGCTTTTTTTCCATACAAAAAGGTTTGGAAACGGCTATTTTTGAGTAAATCGTTGAAAATGGGAGTGATAATTGGCTTAAAAAGTACGCTGCGTTTGATTCTGAGAATTATGGAACTCATCAAGTTTATTCGTTACAGGTGTACATCATGAATCTCTTCTACGAGAATCTGCCCACCTTCCTGCTCATCGTGCTGTCGAACAGTGTGAGGAGACGACTAATCAGGGTTCGCGAGAATTTTTGAATTTCTGAAATTTCGAAAAACACTATTCCGTCACCTATCTTCGACTAGCACAAGGTGGTAAGGTAGGTAGAAAGGTCAGCTGTTAGCTACCACAAAATAGTAATTTTTAATCGAGAAAGCAAAAATGAAAACCCATTCCATTCAGCTCATAACCTGCTCCGTGAGCACAGTCCAGACGGTCGATCTGCCCACGACCACTTCTGCCAATGAGCTGTTCACGAGGAAATACACGCCGTCTGCATAGTTCAGATCAACGAATTCAGCTAATATAAAATTTGTTCGTGAGGAAGTATTATAATATTATTCGTATTTCGCAACGACTCCTTTAGAAATAAATCCTTTCTTTTCTCCTTGATTCCTTGCATTCCATGAGTCGTCCCGCTCACATCTGGCTCTTTTGCTGACTTTCCATTCCTCCCTTCCCTCATTCAATCTGGGCTAGACCTAACGATGAGAGTCAATTGATGAATCTGGATTCCATTTACAATTCCGTTTCGTTATGCGATTTCTTCCACGACTTCAGCGTGTTCACTTATTATTGGTATTTCGCAACGGACTCCTTTAGAAATAAATCCTTTATTTTTTCTCCTTGACCCCGTACATTCCATGAGTTCTACCGTTCACATCTGGTCCATTCACTAACTTTCCATTCAATCTGGCCTAGAGCGAACGATGAGAGTCAATTGAAGAATCTGGATCCCATTAGCCCCTCTCTTCTAGCTATGCGATCTCTTCCTCTTCTCCCTCTTGGCTGTAAAACGGCCAGAGACTAAGACACTAATGCGAAGCACATGTCAGCAGCACTCTAACTATGCGATTGGGAAGATGGGGAGGGGAGTTTTTCGGGTTGAAGAATCCGTCTCTTCATTCCGCGTGCTCTCTCATCCATCAGAGAGACGATAGAGCACGCGGAATGAAGAGAGGGACTCTTCACCCTGACATTCCAAGGAGGGGATATTTCGGGGGGGGGGGGTACTGGACGAGATCAATGACTCTTTGCGTTCGAATAGCTAGTCGGACAGGCAAAATGAGAGAGTGAGCGAATTGAAGAGGCGACATCTTCGTTCTGACAGTCCTGCTCAAGAAGATCAATGATCTTGCTCTCTTCATTCGCCATGCGACCTAGTTGGTCAGTCAACGTGTGAGACAAGGGGAAGTGAAGAGAGATGAAGAAATAAAGAGCTTATCCTCTTCAGACGTCAGCACTACTGCAGAAGAAGCTCGCTGAAAGGGACAAAAAAGAGGATGATTGATGGTGATTGGCTGAAAGTGAGGGGCGCATTGCGCTCGTGCATTGCGCTGGATCCAATCTCTGATCTTCGATCTTCTTCTCATTTGAAATTCAAAGTATAAATGAATTTGAATTCCCCATAGATGCTGTCATGTCAAAACTATGTCTGTAAACGTTTCCTTGAATCGTCACTCGAAATTAGATATGAAAGTTAGTTACTTCCTTCCGTCTGCCAATTGATCTGCCTGACTCCTTGACCCTCTTCTCTATTTCCTGCGTCGACGTGTGTTACACAAGTAAGCGGCAAGCGTGTCGCCCAGTATCTCCACTCCTCCTCCTCACTCGTCCTTCTCTAGCGCTAAAGCGATCAGAAGAAGGTGAGAGAGTGTTCGAAAAGAGGAGATCCTGAGAGCCCTCGACAGACTTCGCAATAAATGTCCTGCACCGTGTGTTACACAAGTAAGCGGCAAGCGTGTCACCCCCCCCCCCACATCTCCACCCCTCCTCACTCGTCCTTCTCCACTATGCTATCCCCTATGCTAGCGCTAACGAGGTAGATAGTACGTGAACCGAGGAGAGACGGACACGTTACTCCTCCCGACAGCTCTACGACCCTCGTAGGTCAGAAGAGGCGAGAGATAAAGGGGATTTGAAAGAGTAAGATCCTCACAGAAAGACACACGCTACTCCTCCCGTCTATGCCCAACGGCCCTGAATCGGTCAGAAAAGGCGAGAGATCACGGGGGTTTGAGAGAGTCAGACTGACGTCTTTTCGCAGTAAGACCTCAGAACAACTGCCTAACTTTGAGTGTAAGTTGGGCCGAGGGACCAGGGGGAAGGGAGAGGGCACAGACATTGCGGGTGGTTAGAGACAAAGGAATCGAGGAGGGTCCAGAGAGAAAGAGAGAGAGTAGGGTTGTCAGAACGAAGAATTCGTCTCTTCATTGCTCGTGCTCTCTTCGTTTCTCTGACCACTGAGAGAGTGCGCCGAGTGAAGAGACGGAATTCTGACAAGAGAGAAAGAGAGCGAAGAGGGCGTAGTAAACCAGGAACGAAGGTCCCCTCCCTTCGCCTGAGGCAGTTCGAGCAGAGGCAGGGGCCCGAGATCGGTCGGTTCTGGCTCCTGACCTACCGAAGGACTTTCTATCGTAAGCTACAGTATCCATGCGTATTCATTTGATCATCCTTCTTCTTCGGTATCTATCGCAAACCATATCTCAAATTCAGGCCTATTCCTCTTCCAGTCACCGTGTAGGACCAATACTGAATCGCCTCTTATCTACATTTATTTTGTTCGCTCTTTTTTCTGTTTCTAGGTCTACCATTTTCAATCCCAACCGCACCTCCTCCTTTACCGGTCATTCCGTGATCGTCTTTTGGTACAGAGTACCGATTAGGCTCTATATTTCGTGTTCTCAGTTCACGAATCCCTGAAGTCAATTCTAAATTCGCAGGCACAACCATGACTCGTCCGGCCCTCCTCTCTCTCGCCCTTCTCGCAGTGGCTGCAGCAACCACCTTCACCACGGTCCCCTTCAAGAACTGCAGTGAGCACTTGAGCTTTGGTTCTTGATCTTTGATCTTTGACCACCGTAATACCTCCAGCCGTGAATGGTCGCATTAGGCTACGGTTTCCTTTAGTGAGTCATTGATCTTAGGTCTTTGGTTCGATTTGATCCGACCAAACGTACCGGAGTGATAGTTCACCTCTTACTTTTGATCTTTGATCCCTTGCAGACTCGATCTTCGAGATCAAGTCGCTCGAGGCGTCCGAGTGCTCGCTCTACGACACCGACGTCAAGGGAGTCACCAAGCAGGTGAGAATTCAAATTTGAATTACGCGCCAATAATCAGGGATTTTTTGAAAAATTAGTCATTTTGTGCAGAGCTTTTAATTTCTGGCAATTGATTTTTGATCTTTGCAGGTCTGCCTGTTCAAGTCCGGCACCAAGCCCACCATCAAGATCACCTTCGTGCCCAGTGAGTGATCTTTGATCGTTGATCTTTGGTCTTGGTTGTCAGATAAGTATTGATTCTTACAACGCAATCACTGGTCTTTGAACTCTCGATTTGAACCATGAGCTTGATCAGGAAAACCCAGATTTTGATCTTTCGGGCTTTCTCGAGCGGGGGTCAGGGTGCAGTCTTACACTGCACTAGCTTGCGCTTTTGCAAGAGGAGAGAGGAAAGACAGAGAACAGTTGAGCTCGAGAAAAGACACCGTCGTCTCTTCATTTCACACACTCTCTCGTCGACCGAGCGGGCGAGAGAGTGTGCAAAATGAAGAGACGGCGGTATCATTTCTCGAGCTCTAGAGAACAGGCGCACTTGCAGTGGGAGCCACAGGGAACCTGCAATCGGGAAAAAACATTTTACGTAATCCAAAGTGACGGAAAATTGGTTAACGTCAAGCCACAACGAACTTGCAATGGCGTAAAATTTGAGTATTTTCTCTCCCAGAAACGTAGATTTATTTTCTCTAGTTTTCTAGTGTGACAGTTCGTAGGACTCAAAGCATTGGTCTGGGAAATCAGGATAATGGGCTCAGTGGCTCAACATCAGATTGATCTTTGATCTCTTGCAGATGAGACTGGAGTCACCGATCTCTCCACGTCCGTTCGGGCCAAGTTCGGCGCTTCCACGCTCCCTTATGAAATGGCCGTGAGTGATCTTTGATCTTTGGATATTTATCGGATTGATCCTTGATCTCTGATTCGCAGGATTACGAAACGTGCAAGCACGGACACATTCAATGCCCCCTGGTCGGCTCCCAGGAGCAGACCTACAGCCAGGACTTCCACATCGATCCCTCGTACCCCAAGGCAAGAATTTTCGAATATTTGAATTTCGCGCCGTATTCCACACAAAATTAAAAATCCAGACATTTTTGCACTCCGCCGAAAAAAATGGAAAATTATGGCGCGATTTCAAATTTTGAATTTCAGAATGAACTTTTCCAAGTCAACTGGGCCATCGGCAAGGACGACAAGAAGCACATCTGCCTGGTCTTCCTCGCCAAGATCGAGTAAAGATCAGAGATCAAAGATCATCTTGATCCCTCCCCCAATTGGTTCACTGGCTCACGACTCTGGTTCCCCTTAACTTTATCGATTTTTGTTTCTCAGCTACTGTAATCAGGAATTCTTGATCGCTCGTTCGTCTTGCCATCTCCATCCCATAGATTCATTCTTCTGCTCAATTCCTAATCAATCAATAATTAACCACAATCATGTCATAATCTGCCATCGCCCTTGATGGGCCCCACGATTCTGTACTATTTGTTCGATCCAATTCGGTTTCAATGCGGATAAATGCATATTCTGGTCACTTGTATGGTTCTTGACACACACAGTAGATTATTGAGATCATCCTTGAGCATCCTTGGCATTTTCTTCAGAGTCAGCTTCATTCAAAAGTCTGTTTTCAATGGTTGAGCTCCTTAACATTAGTCTAGCTGATTCACCAGATCGTTCTTTGTCCGGAATTCAGGATAGAGGTTCACTCGGAGGTTCGAGATGTAACGTTCGAGAGTCTCGTGTTACTTACTGCGAGAGTATCGCTTTCTTCTCTAGTCAAAATTGATCTTGGGTAGATAACACCACGCGCTTGCCGCTTTACTTGTGTAACACTCGACACTCGATTGAAGAACCTTCAACTTGTGTGATTGTTCCCGAACTTATCTCGATGCTTCTCTGGGTCTCCTCATTTCGCACACTCTCTTACTTCCCTCTGGCCGCTTCAGTGGAGATTCGCATGCTTGCCGCTTCTCGTTACTTGTGTAACACTCGAGGCAGGACTCAAGACAGGAAATAGAGTCGAGGGTCAGGCAGATCAAAAGACACACGTAGCAATCGCTTCTAGTTTCCATGCAAGAATGAATGTGCATGGACAGAATTCCGGGCCAGATAATCAATAAGTAGATTGATAAGTTATTCCTGAAACGCCAAATAACGCTAAATTGCCTTCAAAACCCTACCCTCAATCTTCATCACTCGATGAAACGTATCCCAAATTTCATTAAAAAATTGACAAATGCTGTTCTTTGCTCTCGAAGACGTGTTCTGGGCGGAAGGGAAGCAAGGACGGGAGCAGGGCTGGGACAGAAAATATTAATTTTCTGAAAACAGAAAACAGAAATTTCTGATTTTTAAAAGCAGAAAAAACAGAAAATTCAGAAATTTTCAGAAAATGAATATTGTACATTTTGAAGCGCATGTTGAGATTTCAGGATACGTTTTTGGAAGGCAAAAATTACAACAGTTGTTTGCGATTTTTTTGTGTAATTTTTTAAAAAACTTTTACAACCCATTATTTTTTCCAAAATTTACAATTTCTGTTCAAATTTTGAGCAAAAATGCCAATTTTTCGGTAAAAATCCGTTTTCTGTTTTTGAAAAATATTTTCTTTTTCTGCTCAGAAAATTTTCTGCCCTCAAAAATGACCAGAAAACAGAAAATACAGAAAATTCAGAAACAGAAATTCCCAGCCCTGGACGGGAGCATCTTCAGGGTTAAAATGCATGAACGAGATTCCGACTGAACGATGACGTCGGAATCTAGGGATGTCTGGATGAACAACCCGTCTCTTCGCCCATCGTGCTCTCTCACCGGTCAGAGCTGCGAGAGAACAAGTGGAATGAAGAGACGTATTCTGCATTCTGACAGCCTTTACCGTCGAAAGCGTTTTCTGGAATCTGAGTGGAGGAAAGAACATGCTCAGAAATTGCATCCGAAAGCTCAGTTCCACTTCATGGTGGTCATGGTTCGAGGAAAAGAAGTTCAGAAAGTGACGAGGCTGGCTCTGTTTTCAGGTATCCCTCAGCACGCTCGAGTGATTACTGTAACGGAGATCATCGACTTTCTAATGAGGCTCTCTCACTTTGACATTTATTCATATATTTCTTTCTTCGACTTCATCTGAACGTTTACGCGCCATCTCGCTCCCCTGACTGGAAAGATAGCAGGCGAATGACGTCATTTTTGGCAGATCTCTAGCGCTACCTGGCGATTCTTCACTGACGAATGACCTGCCTTGTTACCACCTCGAAAACTTCTTCTTAAATCTGCACTGTTTTCTGATACTGCTCTCACGGAATGCTCTCTATCAGGTAGGAAGGGGTGAGAGACTGTGCGAAACTCTGGTATTTTTTTCCCAGTGGGATCCCAGGGAATTTCCCAGTGGGCAGTGAGGTAGGAGACCAGTGGGAATTTCCCTGGGAAACCAGTGGGAAGGGGAGAGACCCTGGGATCCCACTGGGAGAATAGCCTGGGAAACCACTGGGAAATTGTTCTCTGACGTGACGAAACGAGTGTAGTAATACTTTCAAATCCTTTTATCAAAGATGTGCGTTATAAATGTACAACAAAACGACGGATACAAAAACGATTATTGTTGATAGATCATAGATAGTGTCGCTTTCCGATAGTTCTTGAATGATGCTTATCTTGATCCAA
>LS485913.1:56634-116224 GCA_900490705.1 Pristionchus arcanus
CGCAAGCCGAAGCGCGCCTTCGTGTATGATACTGACGCTCTTCATTCACTGGGAAACCAGTGGGAAATTCCTTGGGAAACCAGTGGGAAGAAATCGGCCCTCTAGACCCCCTCTCCGAGCCTGGGAAACCAGTGGGAAAGGCCGACCACGCCCACTTTCCCTGGGATCCCACTGGGAAAAAAATACCAGAGAAGGAGGAGGTTCAATACCCTGCTGATGTGTACTGTGTAGAGCACCGAAGCGGCAGCTAACGCTATTGTGACACCTTTGTAACCTGACTCTCTTCATATTCCTTACTCTCTTGCTGGTCAGACAGAGCGAGAGACCATAGCGAAATGAGAGAGAGATAGAATGGTATTCTTGTAACTGGCAAAGCAGGAAGTGGAAGAATTCCCACAAGTTACGTGCATTTTCGAGTGTTTACCGTAATGAACTCTTCGAGGAATGACGAACTGATGAAAGGAGAACAGACGCTTGAATGCCTTCGGTTCTTGATCTTTTATCTTTGACCACCTTAATAGTAACGGACTTTGTAAATGTAGAACTACAGTTCTGAGCAAAGGAACGTCCCCAATGGTGCAGAGAATTGAAGGTAATCATTTGTTGTTTTTTTTCCGAGAGTAACCAGCCATTAATCATTCGAATACCTGAAGGTTCGGTTTTGATCACTCGCTGAAACGTATCTATTCCATTTCCCGTCTGCTCACAATTTCATCTTGTGAATTTCGCAGATGAAAATATCACTCTCAAATAAAGAATAGAAATGCCCCGCACAGTCATGGACTAAATCTTTGCGGATATTGAACTAGTGGGCGACTAGGGAGATAAAAAAATATCCGAGCGGTTTTCGCTTTTCGAAAGCAGCCAGTCTGTCTCGGTTTGACACGTAAAAGTTCTCGGTAGAAAATACGATAATATTGAGGTCGTTCGGAATTCTTCGAATTCTTCGAGGATTTTAGCAAGGTTCTGGGCCAAGGAAAGCCAGAGATAATACAGAAAAATAAAGACAATCACTTGATTTTTTTGGAAAAATCAGAAAATGCAGAATCATTCGAACTCCACTCGATTCAGCCTTGATCACTCGTTGAAACGTATTCCATTTTGCCTACCCAAACCCGATATTCTCGACAATCAAAAGAAAGTATGCGAATTATTCACATTTATCTAAAATCCTCTAGCCGTTAGCTCGACGAATTCAGAGCGACCTCAATATTTTTGGATTTTCTACCGAGAACTTTTACGTGTCAATCCGAGACAGTCTGGCTGCTTTCGAAAAGCAAAAACTGCTCGGGTATTCTTTTATCTTCTCTCGTCGCCCACTCCAAAGGAAGGATAGTTACGACTTGAACAACGTCTCTCTTCATTATGCCTGATCTCTCGTCGGTCAGAGAAACGAGAGAGCATTGTTAAATGAGAGAGACAGACAGACCATCCTTCTGTATTCGACGATGTAAAAACAACCACACGCGGGAAACAATAACTGATTTATTCATCTGGGCTAGAAAAGGGAGTGCGGTGATGGGGTGAAATGGAGCAGAATGTATTAATGCTATCTCGTCGGTTAGAGCAGGCGAGAGAGCATGGGAATAGGAGAGAGTCAGACGGATTAGACGTGGAAGTCGTTGCTCTGGGGCCTCCACGAGAACGTCTGTCGCCGGAGCGCACCGACCTGACAAAGATCAAAGATCAAACTGTCATAGATCCGTGTGATCCCTCGCCGACCAGACAGGGCGAGAGGGTGTGTAAAATCAGGGAACAGTGGAAGTCAGAACATTGTGGACCGTTGAGTTAGTGGGGTGCGGTGTGTGTAACATAGGAACATGAGGTGATGACTTTGAAGAAATAATAATGATGTCTAATATTAATGCTTATCCCATCCCAAACATGCAAACTGTATGGATTTCTATCTATCGATCGATCTGTACGTACCCTTCCAGTATACCCTGGAAAATAGTTAATCGGCGCGCCGTTAACGATCTGAGAGTGATTAGGGATAGATCAAAGATCAGAGTTCAAAGATCAAAGATCACAACTCACTTTGCCAGTGTAGTCGCCGACGCTCTGCGGGATGAAGGCTGCTTGGACCTGCAGAATGAAAGAGGTCAATCTTGATCAATCAATCTTGATCAAAGATCAATCTTGATGTGAATAGTCTATTCATTCTTTCAACTTCAGATTTGAGACGGTAACAGAGATTTTATCGATTCTTCCACACGCCAATTTTTCATATTTTTGATACCGTAATCCTCTTATTTATCGTTCGATACCGTAATCTCTCACCCTTGAGGACCCGCTGCCGAAGAGGTCGGAGTAGCGGGGCGGCAGATGGGAGGAGCGAGAGGAGATGCGGATCTCATTCTAGGATGAGTAAGAATATGGAAAGAGTATGACAATTTTAGAACTTGAATAGGAAACTTGAATATGAAAAGGACTTGAATAATAGGAAAGACGGATCTGATTCCACGTGTAGTGAGCATGTGAAATCTCATCTGATCTCTAAGATGGTCTTTTTAAAGTCGAATTCACGTTATATGTGCCCACTCCAAAACCCAAGGAAAAGTCAGTAAGAAGAAAATACCAGTTGAATGTCTCACACTAATGACAACCAAGTTGATAATGAATCTGGAAAATACGCAGTGCCAGTTATCATTGAGAGGCGCGAGACTTAGCGCCAGCAGAGAATGCCGCACCCACAAGCAGCGATGTCCGAGTGGTTAAGGAGATTGACTAGAAATCAATTGGGCTCTGCCCGCGTAGGTTCGAATCCTGCTCGCTGCGGTTAACTTTTGCCGATTTTTCACTCGATCCGGCAAGTCAGAGAATGCTCTTACCATCTCATTGCCTGCGTTGTCCACCACCTGCTGCTCTTGGTTGCTCCAGGGCCAGGCCTAAAAAATGATTTTCGAAAAATCAATAAAGCTAAATCTTACCGTAACCGCAACGAGCAGAGCGAGCAGAGCAATGATTATCGACATCATGACGGAAAGGGGACCTGAAATGGGTCAAAATATTCTACCGTAGTTCCTACTCCGAACTCCCAAATCTAGGAGACAGAGCGCGAAATGAATGAGTACTGTAGAAAAAAATTTGCATTCGGGGATACTATCTCAAGCATAGGAGCCTGACAACGCATCGGGGTTCAGTAAGGCCCTTAATAGGGCTCAGACGAAATGCAAGGATAATCGTTCGCCAAAGGGAATTCGTCTATACATCTTAGAGAGCGTGACAAATGAAGAGGCCATTATGCGAATTTCGAACTCTAAACGCCCCGAGCAGTAATCGCTTCGGGTGAACTCTTCTGCCACGCACATCATACGACAACAACGGACAGAAATACCGCGAACCAATGCGGACCAGGAAGAAATGGAGAGGAAAATTGAGAAGGGTTTGTGAAGGAAAACTTCCGCGTCGGGCAGTTACCGGCGACTGTCCGAGCGACGAGAATGATGGCAATTTGAATATTAGAGAGGATCGCTCCGGGATCTCGTGAAGAACAGGGGGAAGGAGGTGGATGTTTCTTCCGACCTTGATTGACGATGAAGTAATAATGTCAGAATGACGACCAATTCTACGAGGAACGATTGAGCGCAAAGGCACCTTGGCAACCCCATCGAAGCAATTGGCTTTCGGAGGCCCGCAATCACAAGCACTGACTTCAGAAAGAGAAAAAAATGGTGGATGGTGAAGAATACACCCAAAGATGCCTATGGACCTATGAAATATCGGGGGGGGGGCTGACTGAGTCTGATTCTCAGACGAGCCCTTTGGAGGAGAAGGCTAGAACTGACTCCAGGAGGGGCGGGGCCAGGCCGTCGTCAGAGGTGGCGGGGAGGGCGGGGTGAGGACAACGGGGGGAGGAGAGGGGAAGGCACTTGGAGGCAAAAATCCAAGTTGCGTCCAGGCCTGGGGGCAACTTGGATTTTTGCTTGGATCCAACTTGGATTCTTGCTTGGATCCAACTTGGAAACGGGGTTACGGTATCCCTCTTTTTTATTGATTGATATTTGCATGAGATACAGTAACCTCATACAGTAACCAAAGGCCCCGCATGGTTAGACCATGTGAGGCTGGTCACATCCAAAATACGGCCCTTCTGGGGACCGTAGACAGTCAATCGCACTCGTGCCCTAAGGCAGTCAGAGCAATGCTGAAAAATGGGACCTTATAGGCAGAGTGCGTGCTAGACTCGACGGGTAGGATCAGCTTGAATCCAAGTTGAAATTCTACTTGGAATTCTACTTGGATCCAAGTTGGATTCTCGAGGCTTGGATCCAAGTTGGAATTCTACTTGGATCCAACTTGGAAACCCCATTTTACTTGGATCCAAGTTGGGTACGCACACCAGAGTAGAAGAGGAACATCCAATCTAGTACCCGAAAATTCGACGCAGTCGATGAATCAGAAACAATTACGGAAAAAAGTGTTCCTATGGATAATCTAGGATCTATTGAAATGCGTCTTCCCAAGGAGCCTAACATCCACCGTTGAAACTCAACCGACTGCATACTGTACTCGATTCATCGGCTATATCGAGACTGCCCAAACAATAGCAAGACTTATTCTGACATTGAGCAAAGAAGAGACGATGGGATACATTTAGCCCCTTCCCCAACTCTTCCAAACCCCGGAAAAGCGCGCTTCCTTCCTGCGGGGAGGAATCCGAGATGCATCTATCAATTCAAGGAGCGGATTTTGGGCGGTCAGACAGAGCGAGAGAGCAGGGGATTTGGAGAGAGTCAGACAATGGGGGGCGATGTTTTCGAATGATTTGCGGTTGAATGGAGCGCCGATTTGGGCGGCTTGGAAGCGGCACGAATCGAGTGCTGCTGTGCATGAACCATGAGGCATACTACTCTCCCTACACCAGCGAAATCAAATTGTACTTTAAAAAAAATTCTGTGCCAATTCTTCGCCCTCAATCTTGAAGAGCAAATCGTGAACAATACTGCTAGATACGAGTAGTAAGCATTTCGCAATCCGCTACTCGGAAAGGAAATCATAGTAAATTTCGAGGGTGTTTTGCCTTGTGAGAAGTGGGCACGAGACGGCACAAACTCGATTCGAAAGATCTTGAGCAATTTGCGAAGTGGCGTGGAGTCCTTCGATGGATAGCTTGTCTGTCTCACACATTTCGCAGCGCTATCTCGTGCCTCTGACTGGCGAAAGATAAGGCGAAGAGGTTGCTGAAGAAAAGAGTTCGATCCTCCGGGGAATGACGAAAGAAGCGTGGTTGATGTCTGATTTGCGGGTAGTATTCATGATTGAATCAGTCTCGAGATGTTTCCGGGGAGGGTGGGCGAAAATGTTAGACGAAAGTTGAACAAGTTCCCGGAAGCCAACCGAAAACCAGTTCAGCTGTGTTCCGGGACAGAGATACAGTAGTAGATTCATTGGGCTGCATAAATCCGTCACGATTGTAAAGCTATCGGCTGGTTTGTGGTCGCCTGTTTTTATGTCTTTTCTCAAGTTTGCGGAATGGCGGTCATATAGCGTGAATGGAGACTGTGTTCTGATTTTTGTCCGAGGTCAGAGACGAAAAATGATCTCACCAAACTATCAGACATGAGCGCGCTCCAACGGAGAAACATGCTATTATTTATGAATTGCGAAAAATTGTGCAAAAAAAATAAAATTTTAAAATTAAAAAAAAATTCGCGACGAGAAGCAGAGATCGTGTAGACGGTTTTGGACAATACCAACAATTCTGACGCTTGTAATCCGTGAAGATCACTCCCCGCCAGTATACTCACTCAATGAGAAGATAAGCATTGTGAAAGTTCAGTGAGTACGAAAACAACATCCTCGAACAAAAGAAGGCTAATAAGACAGTACAGTCGTCAGAATTGGCGGAATGTCGGATGAGAGTAAATACGTGTGTGGGATGACTTGACAGGGATTCCTCTCAGAATAGGAACAATGGGTGGTTGTTGGTGTCGAGAGGTGACACCGAAAAGGAAGATGGCTCACGAGACTGTCAAAACCGGGAAGTTTTGAGCGATGACCTGTGCCTCTCATTTTGCAATATGCAATACATGTGAAAAGATACTAGACAAAATGAAGAGATGACAGATCTACTCTTTCGAGTTCGGGTAGAGATGGTTCTTAAAAAGACAGATTGTAAAATGGTCCATTGTACTATAAGAATCGACAAGCAAAAATATCGAGAAGAGACTCTTGAACGCTACGGACAGTAACTCTTAGAAGTGAACATGATGTATACAGAATTCAACTCTAAATGGTGGCAGAAGTGAGGCCTGAGAAGTTGATCAAAACAGTATGCTTCGTGAGGGGATATTACTTTTCGTAGAAGAAAAGTAGTAATTCAGACACCGAGAAAGCAATCAACGAAATAATTTCTTCCATTGTGGCCAATAAAGTAGATAGATGAGCATTCTCAGACAATAATGTTCCTTGTGCCGAGTAATCTTCGAAAATCAGAAGTGCATTGTGTAGGAATATTAAATTAGTGGATGTTTGGTGTCTAGACTGCATCTCAAGAACGTGTTCTCGGACCCCCATGAGCTATTACAATCTCTGTAAAATGAACATGACGAGAGTGATCTATCAGAAATTCAATTCGAAATGCTCGAAAAATAGTGTGAAGTTGATGAAAATAGAAGGTCAACAATGTCAGAATACTCATCGCGTCTACGATTAGTGCCGAGGGCTGTTGCTATTTCTTCCACAACCACCATCACCAGACGCATTGTTTTGGTGGCACGAAAAGCGCATAATTAAAAGGAAAGAATTAGCGGAGCGTGAAGTGGAAATGATTCGCCTCGCTTGGTGTGGTCGTACCGTAGCCAGGGGGGGGGGGCGTGGGACAATGGGGAATGGGGAGACTGTTAGGGTTTCGTATACAGAATCAGGCATTTCTACGACTGGTTAGAGAGCACGCAAAAAGGAGAGACCGCGTCTGACTCTCTCGATTTTGCATAGTCTCTCACTCTGTCTGACCGAAGATGGATGAGGGGAAATGAGAATTTCCGCAGAAAAGTCCGTCATGCGTAGCAGCATTGTGCAGCAACTGAGCTGACCACTAGGTTTTTCGCCTTCTAAAATGAGGAAGACAATAGAATTTCTCCGAAAATAGGGCTGGAACAAGCACGGGTTCTGAAAACATGTGATCAATATGCAAACTTGTTGGCTGGCAGATTCCAGGAAAGAAGAAAACCAATGTGCATCATTGCAAAAAATGTCGTCGAAAAGTCAATATGAAAATAAGCTGTTGAGGAATATAGACGAAATCACTAAATCACAAGCCCTATGAATTTAGGTAATACGTCGAAAAAAAGTAGTTTATTTTCTCAATGGTGTTTTCAGAGAGAATTGGACGAAGCCCTACAGCGATCGCAAAAAAAAAAGGATTGTGGAAAGGATAACTCTGTGTGGAGATTTAACCGTGAGACCACTTCCGCATGGGTTAAGAGGAGGAAGTATAAGTTCAAAGTAAGATTAGACGGACAGATTAGGCGGAGTGAAGATATACCTATACTATCTATACAACAAAATCCGCAATCTAAATACTCCAATACTTTCAATAACTGTGACTAGATCCAACGATCGACTGTGAAAATGTCGTAATCCCGTTTAGTTTATATTTGAAAAAAAGAATAATTCGAAAAAATGACTAAACATTGAATAAAATAAATATTTATAATTTTTTAAAAAATGTCAATATTCTGAGATTACTGTATTTTGGTGCGAGTACGGTTTCTCCGAGTGATCCTCTAATTTCTGTCCTTCCAAAGATGTCGCGCTTGCGTTGTGTTTTTCGCTTTCCTTGTGCTTTTCATGTCCTTGTGCGCTGTCATTTTCAATATGTTCTTGCTTCCCTTCCCCTTGTTCAGTTCACGATCACAGCTGCTGACAGTCTCGTACAGTAGGCAGGAGCGCGTCTCTCGCCAGGGTGTGACTCGCGGTGTCTACCCCTCTGGTATTCACTTCTTTCGGCGCCAGAGATCGCTTGTCCTTTTGTTGCGGTTCCCTGGTTCCTTGCTCACATGGAGAGCGCCCATCCCCCTATGCATGGGCAATAGCACTCTCGGGTCTGTGCGAGAGAGGGACGGGCCGAGTGCAGTGGGGCGAGAGACAATGGCAAACGCGGAGGGCGTCCGTCAAATAGAGGCGACGAGAGGGCGCAAGTGGACCGAGCGAGCGAGCGAGTCAGGCGACTACGTGCACTCTCGCGATCTTTCTTCCGTACTACCCGCTTTTCTCTCCCTATTCTCAATTTGGCGCGCCTGAAATCGTGCATTTTCGTGCAGTTTTCAACTACTTCCTGTTCTTTTGGCTATAATCTAGCTGGAATCCGCCGCGAGAGATGTGATGTGTCAATAGTAAAAATGTCCAGACGCTGAATCGTCCAGGTGAATCAGCACGATTCGTACGTGCGGTCGTGAATTTTCTCGACAACAATAATAAGAGCCCTTTGCGGCCGAACAACGCTCTTTTCGCTCATCTTCTGTAGTTGACTGGGCAAAATAATGACGAGCTGACCTTGAAAAGTATGAGGCGAAAATAAAGTCAGGAAAGTGCAAATCTCTCGTAATATTTATAGTTTTCTCTGGTTGTTGTCGGCAGTTGCCGCTGTGGGAGGTTTTGTACTGCACTTTGCGTAGTGTGCTTGACGCATATTCCCTCCGGCTGGCCATTTGCCCATCTAAACCGTATATTTACGGCGACTGGCACAAGAACATCCATGGATCTTTGGCTGACAGAGGCAGTAGACGTGACCTCTAGAAATAACAGGACAGCCGGGTTGAGCTCTCATCATTTTGATTACTTTCCATAGTATTGATCATGCGATCTCTGGGTCTGCTAGTGCACCGCACGTAATCGTTCAATGCAATTGTTTTTCGCAGTTGCCGTCCCCCACCTACTTGGCTACTGCTCTCTCGCGATCTTTGTAATGGTGTGGGTGGTGAGAGAATACGAGTGTCGACACATAAACATCAGCAACACTTCTTTTTCCCGCGCTTTCTCACTTTGTTTCCTGTGTCTCTCGAAAATTGGGCAAATTTGGCACGTATCGCATTTCCTTCTTCGGAATTTGACAAATTCTGCACGTGATCTAGTCTGGGATAAATGGAAGGTACTTGAGCACGTATGTCCTTGACGCTAAATTCAAATTGGCCAATGGGCGTTCGAGCCAGCCTAGAGAATAGTCTGGTCAGAGAACACTCTAGTCTAAGGGCGATCTTCGCTCGGTTCGGTTTTTTTCCTACTAGAAGGTCCTTGCCGCGGACTTTTGTTGTGCGCTGTGCGCTTTTCGTTGACAGCACGGAGGCCGTTCGAACGACGTTCGCAAGGACGTTTTTCTCTCCATTCTCCCTCCTTTTCACTCTAGCGTTCGCTCGGTAATTCTCGGTTACACGCCTCGTTGTCAGAGTAGTCGTTAGCGAGTAGTATGCCCTAATGGCCCGCGACCTCCATCACTCGGAGGGATAACCCATTCCATTTCCCTCGACTTTTGCGCGTGCATTCACGGAGATTTCGGATAATTGGTGCTTACGACTCAAGATGGATGGTCTGAGTCTCTCATTTTGCAATGCTCTTTCGTTGCTCTGACAACTAGAGGTAGGGCGAGATGAAGAGACAAAGGCGTTAACTCCGATACTCAAGTAGAAACGCGCAAAATCGTAACGAACGTGAGCTCGTGGAGGAAGTATTGTCCAGCGAATAGTTGTTATTGCTGTATGGTATGGCTTTTTTCTCCCGTTGCTTATCGGCGTTCTTCCATCGCTAATCCCTACCGCTGGTTACAGTAATAGTCAGTAGAGATATCGCACGTCTCGGCTTGTATCCGTGTTATTTGCCTATCCATCCATCTCTTTCCTCAGAATCCTGCGTTTCCATACGCAGAAAAACCGTGCGAGATTTGGCTGTTCGCGGTTTCTGGTCTGCTGTAGGCAGCAGCGGGCAAAATAGAAGACCTCCCACGAACGGGGCCGCGAGAACTTGCGGTGGTAACGCACCGAAGCTCATTTAATTTAATTCGCGCGACTCGAAGCCCTAGTAAACTGTGCCAGGACTAGAGTGTATTTGTGATGAATCGCTCTCATTTCACTTTTTTTTTGTCTGAGAGACACTACGGTAATCTTGTTTTTCCTGAGCGTTACGTCCTCACTGAATTTCGCTGTCTGCATTGAATGTACTTTTTCGCTGTCTGCAACGAATAGACTTTGGATCGCGCAAGGCCCTTTGTTTGAGGTGCGGGATTTTCGCATCCTCTTTGCATACCGCCCCTCTCGCGCCGTAATAACGAAACCGATCTCGAACCGGCAACCCTAGTATGCCCTAATATCCTCTGACCTCCATCACTCGAAGTGCTAACCCATTTCATTTCCCTCGACTTTTGCGCGTGCATTCACGGAGATTTCGGATAATTGGTGCTTACTTCTTAAGGTGGATGATCTGTTTCTCTCATTTTGCAATGCTCTTTCGTTGCTCTGACTCGTGATAGGTAAGGCAAAGTGAAGAGACAAAAGCATTGGCTATGCCGCTCGAGTAGAAACGCGCGAAATCGTAGCGAACGTGAGCTCGTGGAGGAAGTATTGTCCAGCGAGTTGTTATTGCTGTATGGTATGGTTTTTTCTCCCGTTGCTTATAGGCGTTCTTCCATCGCTAATCCCTACCGCTGGTTACAGTATTAGTCAGTAGAGATATCGCACGTCTCGGCTTGTATCCGTGTTATTTGCCTATCCATCCATCTCTTTCCTCAGAATCCTGCGTTTCCCTACGCAGAAAAACCGTGCGAGATTTGGCTGTTCGCGCACGGTTTGTGGTCGACTGTAGCCAGCAGCGGCAAAATAGAAGACCTCCCACGAACGGGGCCGCGAGAACTTGCGGTGGTAACGCACCGAAGCTCATTTAATTTAATACACGCCGCGACTCGAAGCCCTAGTAAACTGTGCTAGGACTAGAGTGTTTTTGTGATGAATCGCTCTCATTTCACAATTTTTTCTTGTCTGATAGACACTACGGTAATCTTGTTTTTCCTGAGCGTTGCTACCTCGCTAAATTTCGCTGTCTGCATTGAATGCACTTTTTCGCTGTCTGCAACGAATAAACTTTGGATCGCGCAAGGGAGTGAAAAAAACCGTAGTCATCTTGGCCGTTAATCATTGTTTTCGCTGCGTGGCCGCTTGCACAGTAGCCATGTGCTCGTTTTTTTCTACGCATCGATATACCGTAATGGCACAGTCATAAGATAGTTATCACCAGGTGTATCTGGTTTTCTAATACTATACGGGAACGTTGCAACGGTCGCAGATTACGGTAGGCCATTACGAAATATCGACGTTTTTTCTACACGTAGGTATACCGTAATGGCACAGTCATGCGCTTCAGCTGTAGAAATCACAAGGGAGGGGGGTGGATGGTCAGCTTCACTCATTTCGCAATACTCTCCCGTTTCACTGAATAGCGTGAGATTAGGAAAAATGGAGGGAACCGAACATTGCTCCGCAAGGGTTATTAGGATTTCTTATTTTGTACGCTAGCGTTCCACAGTTCACGATGTGTGCATTTCGTGCTAGGACACAAAACGGAGTACAGAAAGCCATTATGATATCAAAGTGTATCCATTCTGATGTATCTTGATGATGGGGCCATGTGCTTCGATAGCATAATGTTTCCCTGGTTTCTTATCATTGTACGCGAGCGTTCCCCAGTTTGCGATTTATAGTTTCGTGCTGATAGATTACGGTATCATTACGCTTTCATTTTTCTCTGTGATACCGTAATGACTTAGTCATCACAATGTTTATCATCTCTGTACGCGAGCGTTCCACAGTTCGCGGTGTGTAGTTTTCGTGATGCGACCCAGATCAGGTTACGGTAATTCATTATTTTTCACCTTTCAAAGCTCCAATTATGCTCTTAATATTAGATATCACAGTGTACAGTTTCCACCGTTTTTTTGCGTAATGTTCGTGCCGGGACCCAGATCAGGGTACGGTAATCAGGGATCAATCATATTGATTTCTTCTCAGGCGATGGACGACGCCGCGGCGCCGTCGACGTCGCTGGTGTGCAACTTCTGTAGCGCCACGTCGAGCGCCGAAGGAGGACCGCTACTGTGAGTACTGTAACAAAAAGCTCTTTAAAAAACAAAATACATCTTCAGATGACCTTAATTTTAATGCAGAAGAATTTAATGTAAACGTTACAGTGCACGATGTGTGATTTAAGTAAAATTGATGTGAAAAAGCCCTGTCATTCATATTCGTGCTTTAGGGTTTTATTAGAAGAAAAATACATGCGAGTTTCGTGTTGCACCGCTGGTGCAAGTATAGGGGGAATTGGGCTCAAACCAATTAGATGAACTCAGGGTTGCTAAGTTTTAAAAAATGACTGTTTTTTTCTGCAGAGGCTGCGCGAACTGCCAGGTGGCCGCTTACTGCTGCTCAGATCATCAGGTATTTATTAATTTAATTAAAATTATTTTAATTTTTTTTGTATTACTATTATTCACATCTAAATGTGTCCCCAATTCCTGCTGCTATCTCCGGCCCTGTTTACTCCGTAACTGTTTGATATCTGCTCGCCACGCGCTTTACAGTTTCCTCACACCACCACAGTTGGAATCGGCACGTTTCCTACGGTTTTGCGCGTTTATTTTCAATTTCACAGTAGATTTCTGATCGTGATGATGTCTACCGTAGATAGCAATAATAATGATATCAAAGGACACGACGATGTGTGTGCTATGCGAAGTCTCGCTCCCGATCAGACATAATCTTGATGATGATCGCAGGAATAACAGTGGCGCTCACGTAGTATTTGATCGTTGACCGCGGGCATCTGATGACTATAAAAGAGAGACGATCGAAGACTACTGATAGGTGCTCCTGATTCGATTAGATATGGTCGAATAAGCATTTTTCCCTAAAACCTGCCAATGTATATTTATACCTAAGTAACCGTAATCCAATTGTGTAGGTCAGAGACTACTACTAGGGCCCATGGTCGCAATAGGCAAAATGTGTGTGATACGCTCGTTATCAGAACTGGGTGATATTGTTGTTAGTGACTGTTTTGATCAGGGGAAAGATCATGTTCAGTGTTCAGTTGCCAGCGAATTTTGCGAGTGTCACGTATACTACCGTTTATCGTCTGATGAGTATTATGGCTCGATTTGAGCGCGTATACTTGGAAAAATCCTGTGAAATGTTGACTAAGTGAACCGATGTTGCATTTACCTGATTAGTTGCGAATCTTGTAGCATTCTCAATGAATTCAAGACATGGTCTATTATAAGACTATCATTTGCTGCCCTGCCTGATTCGCATTAATGCTCGATTTGACCGCGTGCACCGGAAGCTGTTCTATTTTTGGAAACGTTTTTCGACTAGGCAGACTGATGTTTCATCTAGCGCATTAGTTGGCGAATCTTACAGCGTGTTTGATTTCTAGTTTTTGTCGCATTGTTAAACAATAGATTACAAACGGCTACTCAAAGCGTCTACCACACGTTCAAAATTCGGGAACAGAATTACATTCCCACTCTCCTTCATATTTCGTATTTGTACCTCATCGACCGGCTATGGTGCCCGAACGATCCCTCGTAATACCGCGTCTGTCTTTCTGCTCCAATATTCATTTCCGTGCCCCCTCGCCCGACGCATGATGCTCATGTCTGTCTCGTTATTGCCTGTCTTTTGCCGATAGTCTGTCTCGTTGCTTATATCTCGTCAGCCAGACAGATGAGAGAGCCTGTGAAATGAGGAGGCGAACTCTACGATCTCGGCCGGCCGAAACCTCCCAATCTCGGCGTTGCCTGTGCCTCGTGAGGAAACGTGCGCTTTGGCAGACAGCACTCGCCCCATTCGTCTCGGAAAGAGGCAAAAACTGAATGGGATGGATAGAATGGGAGAATGGAAAGACGGGATGAATGGTCCGTCTCTCTCATCTCGCAATAGTCTCTCGCCTCTCTACCTGACGAGAAAGAGGCAAAATGAAGAGAAGATTGCCTGAAGAGGCGATGAAGCCCGGTCAGACTATAGCCAGTCGAGGCGGCGTAATGGCCATCTATGCATAATGCTATCTTGCCTAGACGGAGATGGAGATGGATGAAGTGGAAAGAGCGAGAGAGGGAGAGATCGCAGGGATTATCCAGCAGGAAAGAATACGTGCAGAAAAGAGGACGAGCCTGCACGTATTATGAGGGAAGGTGTGAGGCATCTCGAGTATCACGTTTCCGATCAAGAGATGAGATGAGAAGACTCATTCCTGTGATCAAGAAAGATGAATCCTGTGCAAATAGTGTGATGCCTTGCATGTAAGCAATATGTTTCTTCGAAGATACGTGGGATATCACGTTTCCGATTAAAAGATGAGATGGGAAGACTCTCTCGTGTGATCAAGAAAGATGAATCCGGTGCAGATCTTGTGATATTTTGCATGCAAGCAATGTTTTCCATGGGAGATACGTGTTGTGCGATAAATCATTCGGGAAATCACGTTTAAAATCAGAAGATCAGATGAGATAAGAAACTTCTTCCTGTGATCCTTTAAGGAGGATGAATCCCATGCAGATATTATGATATTTTGCATGCTAGCGATGCATTCCATGGTAGATACGTGGAATGTCACGTTATCGATCAATAGATGTTGTGAACACACTTCATTGATCGTGACGTAGGCCCTGTGCAGGAATCATAATATTTTTCTCTCGTGCAAGCCGAAATGATGAAGTGTGATGTATCATTAAGTGATATCACGTTTCAAATCAGAAGATGAGATGGGACGAGGAGTCATATGTATCCTCTAGAGATCTATGACCAGGTTCATACAAACTCTCGCACGTTATCTTACTAACCAGGCACAATGTTGGGAGAGGACGAGAGTGAGATTCTCTATCCACTTCCGTGTTTAGCTTGGTCTGTCAGCAGTAGGCCGCCCGCCGGTCAGCCGAAAATAAGACCCCACGATTGTTTGCAAAGGCTTTTGATGTCACAATGCACGTAGTTTGCTCGTGACCCTTGAAGGCGGCACGCCTTTTAAAGACGGCTGCCGTTATCCCCCACCCCGCGCCACTCTAATCCGCGAGTTTCTCCCCAAAGATACTTGCTAAAAAATGGTAGTTCAACTACAATTGCTGTCATTGCTACTGTATTTGCTACTGTAGTGTGCTCACAAGTAGGACAACGCCCTCCTAACTATAGCTCATCCGTAACCTGCATTTGGGTAGCACGATTTCGATGACAAGTCACTATCTATAACATGCAACACGTGATCCCTTTCGATCTTTCACCCCTTTCTTGTTATGCTCTCATCGTTTCGCAAGTGGAACTAACGACCAAAAAACGATATAAAGGAAGTAGAATCGGTCCGCAATCGGTTTCATCGCATTTCTCCTTTGCGATCACGTTCAGCGCTCCCGTGGGATTCTCTCATTAGCTTTTTTCACAACTCTATTTTCATTCATTCTGATAGTGAACATCAGTTCCCGGTTCAAAAGCGAATGCACTGGTTGTTTTCAATCACAACACGAGAAGTTTTCTGCCACTTTTTTTCGTCTTCTCCCTGGGTACATTGCGGAATGCTGGGAAGGCTACTGCCTCAACGCGCGAATGAATGCACTATGTCTGGTCCCTGGAGTGTGTGCGGCCGCTGGCCTCCAAGGCACTTGCTTCCGCACGTCCCCATACTCTCTCCAATTTGCCCACTCTTTCGCACATCTTGACGATCGGCCTTCAGAGAATTTCGCCCGGTTCAGGCAATTCTTGATCGGCTATTTCTTGTATAACGCTATAAGCCCCTTGAAATAGCCCACACATACACTCACCGAAACCGTCAACACGGATAATCTCGGGGGTTCATTTGCATAAGGGAGTGTAGGGAATAGGTTTCCGTCACTTCCGGCGTCAGCGGCTAAGCAAGGAAGCGTTGGTCGAATTCTGTCCAATTTTTATTTTCATGCCCTCCTGTTTTGACTGAGTAAGCGTTCTGGGAAATTGAGAAAATGGCTAGAACGTATCCGGTGCAGAGATCGCGGGCAAATGCCAATGCACCTCCAGAAATGTCAAATCATCCAAGTCACGCGCACCGCTTCTTCCCTGTAGAAAGGTGAGCCACTTGCCACGTTGTTCGTTCCTGGTTTACTGTCGACAATCACGCACACACTCCCGTACTTCCTCTGCCAACTGAAGCAGCGGAACAGTTCCGATTCGAGGTACGTTTGGTATTTGGAGATTTTGCAAGAAATAGAACAGCTGTGATTAATGTGGTTGTTCGGACGGTAAATGCTGTAGTCGGACGGTGCATTTCTGTGCCCGGTGCATTTGGAAATGCCGATTGTCCGTCCGAATTCCTAAAGGCCGAATCATCAAGCAACGTGGTCGCTGGTATAAAGGCCAAACACGTTTGCTAATTCCTCAAACTGCAGCTGCTCGGAGTCAGTTGTGTGCCGCAGACTCGTCGCTAGCCGGCTGAATTCACCGCTAATTTTGTAAGTTGACGCTAAATTGAGCGAGGTTCTGAATGGAAAGAGTATGATCTATTTCTCTCTAATTCCATGTTTGTCATCGCACTTCTAAATTTGGCGCGAGTTGACGAATCGCAGCGGGCCCGTGCTAAGCTGCACGTAATCTTGCAATGAGCAGGAGAGCGGGAGGAGAGCTATTGTGGGAGCAAGAGCACGAGCCTTTCGGTTCTGCACGCTATCTATGGAAAGAGAGAGAAAGACATGGAGCATGACTCTCCTTATTGCAAACACCCTCTGACTTTGTCTGAGGAGTGTGAGATGGAGTGAAACCAAGAGAGTGGAGAAGAATGACAATGTCCCTGAAGTGGCCCACTCTCGAACAAATTTTCCTTGTTGGGTGCACGCGTTCAAGAGAATGTTGCGTAGATGCGCGTCGCCCACTCTCCCCTCTCCCCTCTTCGCAGTCTTCGTTTATCGGATTTGGAGAGGAGAGGCTTACCGAGAAGTGCAAGCATTTGCACGTAGAGAGAACCACGTTCGCAGAATGAGATTGCATCATGCAAGACCCACTCTATTTTGCACAATTAATTCACATTACATGGTGATTGGAATCTGCACATCGTGCACATTTTATCTTGTTCTGCAAGATAGATTGCATTGTATAGCGTATTTCAATGTGCTACCAATTCCTGCTGAAGTCACGTAGCAGCTCATGCTCTCGCACTAATTATGCAGAGCAGCGAGCATGTAATAAAGTGTTTCCGGGAATACACTTGAGCGATGAGGGGGATGTGGAATGAGGGTGGGAATAAATTACACTCGGTGTGTAGCAAAAACAGAGATCCTTATGAGGGGCTTCGCTTATCTTCCCTCTGAGACTTCAGAAGCAGAGATCTCAGTGTGCGAAATCGTACTCACTACGATATCTGAACACGAACAAATGGTATGACTCTCTTCATTTGGCGTGCTATCTCGCAGTGTCTGGTCTGAAAAAGAGCAGTCGCCGTCCGAGATTTACGATCGTGATAAATATTTTTCGGTCGAGATCGCGGCGCGGAATCTCGGTGTTAGATTGTGTCACATCTCTACTGTGCTACCCTTCTTTCTTCCTCCTTTCTTTCTTCCTTTGCCGTTTTCTTCTTCCTGGTTACGATCCTGCACGTACATTCGCTGTATATGTGTGTGTTTTTCTCGTTGCGAGCTAACAGTAACAGGGTCTGACTCTCCTCATTGTGTACGCTCTCTAGTCCTGTCTAACCATGACTCGAGTGAAAACAGCAGTGGATGAGTGCAGCGGCTGTGTCGGTATCGAATCATCCAGAGGGTCCACTTCCCTCCTCATTTCTTGGAAGAACGCGCAATGTTATTTCCATCTCCCATCCGCCGTATTTTTCCTCCTCACCCGACCGTGAATTTTCCGATTATGAGATGTGCGTGCCGAATTTGGAATCGTCACGAGCCAGTTCCCACCGAATTTTCGAGAATTGCACGTCGGAAATCATCAGAGTTCGCTGCCATCTCCATTCCACCTGCTCTCTGGCCGATCAGACTGAACAAGAGAGAGCATGTGCCATGGACGGAGTGAAAAGACCCAGGGTAATCCGCACGGCCAATTTGTTTTTCAACACATACATCTGTGGAAGTACAGTAGAGACAGAGTTCCCTTCTCGCCCGATCCTTGATCACCTAATCAAAGGTTCGTGACGATCATGTTTGCTCACAGAGGAACCCCTACGAGTCTGTCGCTTCTTCTCCATTTTTCTTGCTTCGCTGCTGTCTACAGATTCTTAATCTCTTACTAGGAGAGCTGTCTAACCCTCTCACTGGTGCACAGTCTCTTGCGGGCGTATGCTTTGGACAGAAAGACGACCTCTTAGGATTCTTAGTCTTTTCGCCGCTGCTCACTGGGTGTTTACCCCAGACGAGACCATTTGCTCGCGTCTCACCCTCCCTGTTGAGCATGTTCTTCTGCCCGACGCAGACAGGGCGTGTGCCTCAATCTCCGTCTCGTCGTATTTTCTCCTTTGAACGACGGTCGACGTTCTTCGTCCGAGGCGATTCGGCACGTAGCGTGCGAGAATGAACGATGTGCACTATTTGTAGGCACAAGAAGTAATCAGGGGATAAGCGAAAGTGCACTGGATAAACATTGGCATAGAAGCCACCCATCTTGCCATTTCATCACGTATCAGCAACAGATGCATGGGCCATCTCTCAGTTCGCAGTACTTTTATTGCTCTGACTGACGAGATATCGTGCAAAATATAGAGACGAGAACATCAACGTAACAAATGAGCTCTTTTACTTTCGGTTGCTCTCGACTGTGTAACCACTCACTGAGGAGTCTGGCACGTATCGTCTCAATGAGCTTTGGCTTTTGGCTATTCTCAAGACTGCGCGCGAACGTGCAGTACGGTAATTTTGTAGACTGTTCCTTCCTGGGAATAAAGTGGTTGTTTTCGTGCAGCGAGGGAGACTAGACTGCCCGAGTGTGTGGTGCGTCTTTGATCTCTGAGGCCTATTCCTGGAATGGGAATGGAAATTTAATGGTTTTTCGATTCGGCACGTGCGTGTTCAAATACGGAATCAAATGGTTCAGTGCTGTAATGATTCCAAGAATGTCACGGATGCAATCATGGTTGTTGATTGCAATATTGAGCATCGAGCTCTTTGATTCAGTATGATGCCATCATTAATTGCCACTTGTCCTGCTCTGAACACCCGTTGCTTGATTAATTCAGATTCGCGGATTAGTCAGACTGGGATGTTTATTCTCACTCGCTGAGCCTTTCTATTCTGGTTCGTAGAGAAAGATAGACGAGAGAAAGAGGAAGGAAAAGGAACGTGAGATGCAGTGGGCTAACGTGCAAAAGCACCAAAGTTAGTCGGAATAGAGAGGGGAGAGGCGCAGAGACGACAAGAGAGCATGCGAAATTGAGAGATCCTAGAGAAGGGAGAGGTGAGAGGATTAGAGAGGCAGAGATGACTGCAGGGTAGAGCAGAAGTGAATGGCCAATTGGAGAGAATTGAGAAATGGGGGTGTACCAGATAATGCTGAATTGAGAGGGTCCAGAGAAAGCCGAGGTTAGAGCTACTCGAGAGAGTGTGGCGATTGCAGAGGGCCTAGGGAGAGGCGGGAGGAGGAAAAGGCACAGTATGCTACGCTGAGCCGAATGAAGATACGTGAATTGTGATAGGTTTGAGCAAGGCCAGAGAGTAAAGAAGAGCGGGTGGGATGGGCCGAGCAATTGTCTCTCCATTGTCCATGCTCTTTCGATCTGTCTGACCGATCAATGAATATGTGAAATGGGGATGGTCGAATCAGTCCTGGGCAGTAAAGTAGAGACAGATGGAAAATCACACCCAGTGTGAGGCCCTTCCGGAACAAGAAGCAGTTGCCTACCGTAGTCCCTTGCTGAGTAGTGATGGCCCGACCGTATACCAAGAGGAAGCGGCCGAGGAAGGCTAGCAAGGTGAGTTATGCTTGACCTTGTTTCTTTGTGTGCTGATAGTTTCATTTTATTTGCATTACTCCATTACGGTAAGTTGTACGTAGATAAATTTAAGTTGGTTTGATGCTTTTGGGGTCAGCGGCTACGTGCTAATCGCTGGTGTCTGCCCTTGATGGAATCGACATTTCCGGCTGAAACTTCAAGCAATGTTCTTGCTCTCGTAGTTTCACGCGATATCTCGCTATTTTTAATTCGAATTAGTTCAAAATTTGCACATCGGCACGTTTCCTCGAAAACATTGCCGATTATGATGCGAAATGGTTTTGATGGTGCACATTAGCGCCACCCCTCGCATCATATTCGGCAATGGTATCGCCAATGCGCGTGCTCTCTAAGCCGGGTAGGCTGGGCACATTTGCTCACATTAGCCGGGTCGCCCGCGTCTTACACATCATAAAGAAGTGTGAAGCCAACTGTCCCCCTCCCCACCGCGTTATCTGATTAGATCCAGCAAGCGAAGCGAATTCCGTGATGAAATCGCACGTATTCTCACCCGGATCAGGCGAAAGGGCGAGAGGAGCATAGGGGGTGATTGAGAGGCGATGAGATTGCATTGCATGATTGGAGAAAGGGAGAGCGAGAATGTGCACTGATGTTTCAGAAAGGAAATGCCAGTTGTTTGTTTGGTCTGTGAGCTTCAGATATGGTATTGAAAAGACGAAATGTCATTCAAAAAGCTCATGTAGTCTAATGGGTCTCAAGCTGGCTAGCTAATTCCATGAAAATAATGAGGGCTAGATGACTTCCCTATGTGTTCGGCGCCCCATGCACTGCATGCGCTCCATTCTCTACCGCCCTCTTGGGAGTAAATTATGCCCATTCCGGGGCAATATCCACGTGCGAAATGGGTGCAGCGCATATGGGCAGAGTGTAGCTACAACGGCCTTTCGTGTCTCCTTGATGGATTTCAGTGGAGACTTTGCGCCTCTAAACATCGTTAAGAGGATCTTGCCCTCTCTCAGTTTCTCCTACTCTCTCACTCTGCCTGACCGACGAGGGCTGAAACAGGACAAAGTCCTCTCCGATGTCTGCGGATGTTGCTCGTTTCCCTCCATCCATTTCAAGCCGACACTGCTCATTCCGCCAGAAAACGTGTATCTTCCCACAATACCCGCGGCTTTTCGTGCACCCCCGGAGAGACTCGAATGGGCCTCTTCGTATGTCTCTCCCACTCTCTCGCAAAAGCTCACAATGCAAGTGTTAGCTTCGAGCGAGTGAATCCCCCGGAGCGCGCGCCCTTTGTGGAGGACCACGTAGCAGACTGGTACGAGTTGGGAAGATCAAACCATCAGTGATTTGGCACTAAAATACGTGATTTTGTCATGTTTTTTACTCGGTCCTGATCAAGTTTGCGTGCAAAGCAAGGATGTACACGCAAAAAATGTTCAAGATCACGGAGTTTGTGTCCAGAATGAGTCGTCCCAACCAGTAAAATAACATCCAAGCAGTTGTGCTCAAAGCGTGCGAGATGTATGGGGGCCTCGGAGACGAGAAGAGAAAGACGGATTGAGTCATCGAGAAGAGATGATTCCGTATGCATGACTGTGCATTATTTTCAAGACGTCTGCATGTCTTCTGTTTCTTCATCTGAATGTACCCATTGTGAGTAATGCAGAGCCCCAGTCATTTTGCATGCACGAGAATGCACGGAAGGGAGAAAGCTTCCCATCCCGGTCAAGGGCAATGGAGGAAATGGGGCAGCAGGCCTGAACCAAATATTCATTGATGATGATCTTTGAAAAAAAACGTGGCGGGCAGATCTCTGAATTTTCTCGTTGGGAGAAGCGAGCGGCAAACGCGTCGGCAAGAGTGCAGGCGGAAGGCGTAGAGCGCAGACATGCAGAGATGCAAGGAACACGTGGAATGGAGAGAGTGCAGCCGTGGCAGAGGGCATTTGAGTACGTGACGAATAGCAGGAATGGAGTTCCTTCCCGGAAAGGAGAAGGCCGGGACTCCTCCCCTCCTCGGTACCCTTCTCCCCTCATTTGAGAAGAAATGAGCTGCACAGACGCTGACGAAGTTTGTCTAGAGTCTAGGCCCGCGCAATATTGCTCGTCCTTGGGACATGCCCCCCAGCAGCTCAGACATGAGGGAAGTATGCATGACTATTGCAAGAAATTGTCTCGAGTCTACGCCCTTTACAACTTCTGCCAATTTGTTGTCTGCCTAGACTATAATTTGGCAGTTACGCTCTAGTTTCTTGCTTCTGCGGTCTCGTATAGTTGGACCTGGTGGACCTGAACAAGCCACCTTGGATACTTGTGAGATGCGGTGAGTGCGAGAAGTCGTGTAGATGGGTAGTTTTGCGAGTCTTTTGTTGTAGTTGGGTATTTAAGAGAAGATTTGTGAGTCTGCGCAATGAATCCCTTCAGATCTCGTGTATTTTTGGCCAATTTTGTGCTAGTTTTCTGTGCGATGGGATGTTTTTCACGGTGGTATTAGTGTAGACGATAGAGAGTGGACACGGTGAACTTTCATTCCCAGCGTCTAGAACTTTCTTCCCCCAGTTGGATTGGGAATCAGAGTAGCGGTGGTTTCGCATTTCCTTGTTCAGCAGTGAAGCAATGGATGCAATCCAATACAACTCCAATACTTGCAATGCCCTGTGGGAAATTTTGTTTCATTGCATTTTGGTTCCGCGCTTTGGCTGGATGAATGCGTGTTTCACAGTTGAACCATGAGATGACAGATTGGTAGAGCCGCAATGCCACCAATGACGCCGCCATAGACCATATTACATTTTTTAAGTTTTATTTTTATTTGTTTCACAGCATCCCTCGTGTATTGACGTGAGAATGTAGATACTTGGGCGCTTATGCGCATATCTTCCACACTGATAAGCCATGGCGATGACATTCACCTTATCGACTTTTCATCTCATCCTTTTCTCGGTTTTCTAACGATCCGCACGTTGCAAAACCAGTGTCTTCGTCAGTAGACGTCAAGAGTAAGGATCACGAAATGCGCAATTTGCATACTATCTCGGCTTCTCTGATGGCTGACATGCCGAGATCATCACAACATCTAGATCGCTGAGCATGAAACCTTTTCTTCTCCGTTGAGTGACGAGAACCGAAACATCAAGAGAAGGTCGAGTTCCTTTCCCCCTCTCTCTCTTTCCTCTTCCCCCCTTCTCCGCAACCAATCACCCATGACGTCAGAAAGGATTTTTCTCGAGCCGCTCTCCTAGCTGAGCACGCTATATCGCCCCGGTACCTTTTGTACCACCTCGTCTCTTCAACGAGTGCACTCCCTTGCTTTCCGAGTAGGGGTGATCTCTGTCGAATGCAGGGAGAGGAAAGGAGCCTGGGACTGTTTTCTTCCCACACACACCACCGCTACTTCGAACGACGAGGACAACAGCCTTCTCCCTCCCTTTCGACGTTTGTTTACGCCGCCCTATTCTAGGATTTTGGAATGGGTAATGCACCCGCCACTCTCTGTACTCTTTTGAGAGTGACCGAGTAGATTTGAGAGGAGATAGCTCGGGTCTCTCCGTCCTTCCACCCATCTCATCTCACTCTCCCTATGCTCTAGTGTAGAGGATCCGTACGAGATCTTTGTCTCGATAAATCACTCAAGTCAAGCCAGAGGGGGCGCAGACAGGAATGGTATCCAAGGAGAACAGTAGTCACCCGCGGTGGGTGGTGCGTCAACATGTAGTCAGCCAGCAGTGCTATTGTAGTGGTGGGAGGGGATGGTGAAATAGTGCCTCCCCCTCTTCTGGAATTGGCTCATTCTGCGGCTTCCTATCGCCCTATGGACGTGTTTTGCACGAAGCGAACATCCATCCGTGCAAAATCCCGCTTTGCAATCCGGGGCTTCTGTTTGCTCCCGATTTTGGTGCTCTCATGCAGAATTGTATTCTGCACGCGAGCAAAATCCATGATTCATGGTTGGTTTGTTGCCCTAGCTTTGAAGATAGGAGAAATTGTGATCCCGATGGTCCCTCGCGCTCTTCAACACATCTCCTCTCCGTGCTCTATCGAGCCGTCTGCCGACCGGAGACTAGCGCCGTATTAGTCGGCTTCGAAATCGCACGCTTTCTCCACTGCACACCGAACCAGTTCATACCACGTCCTCGTCGGGGCTGCTTTTTCATCACTTTGCTCACTCGCTTCTTCTCTTTTCCCTTTTCTGTGTCGTCGTGTCTCTCCGCGTATTTTCGCTGCCCGCTCTCTATCATGGCCGCGATATCTCGTCGCCCTCTCGCTGTCTGCGCCCTCCTCCCACCCCACGCTATCTCGCCCGAGAGAACGTGAGTTTGGGAAGATTTTCGTGGTGCACACACACGAGAGATGGAGAGAGCAATAGTGGTGGGAGAGGGAGAAAGAGAGAGGGGGGAAGAGGACCCACTCGCTCCTCCTCCAATGGATAACCTACCTTGCTCCTTTTCCCGTGGAAGATCACGCGCAAGCGACGCCACGCCATCAGATGGCTCCGGTTTCCAACAACGCAGTGTGTGCTGGTGTGCAGTCTGGGAAAGGTCGCCCGAGCGGCGCACCACGCGCACACCGCAACCGGTTCCCGCTGTCACTCTAATTCTCTCCTCCTCTTTCGCCATCGTTCGACCCTTCATTTCACCCCCGTTAATGCGCCCGCTCGTTCTATTCTGTGTTTTGCACGTAGGCGGAGAGCTAGCGTAGGGATTTGTATGCAAATGTAGCCGATTAGAGTGATCTTTGGCGAAGATGTCTTGCTCGAATCACTTTGCATGTGCACTTGCGCGTAAACATGCCTGTCTGGAGGCCAGACGGATTTATTAGTGGAGATTGGTAGGCAAAAGGCGTGATTATCAAATGCACTTGCAATTTTCTCTTCATAATTCCACGATTCAAGCCGGAAATTTCGCTCATTCTTAAAAGTTGCGTCGATTGTTGCTTCGAGAGTCAGGTGCTATTGTTCTCACCCTCTTTCCCCGTCGATTTCGTGTCTTGCTCTCGCTTCGCTTCTTTCTTCATTCTCACACTATTACGCGTCGACGCTTGAGTCGTGACACTTGCCAGTTCTCATGTGCTTTGTCGTTGGAGTACGAACGCGTAGGAAATATGTTCAATTGGTTAGAACAAAATGCAGACCAAACAACCGGGACCATTTGTCATCAGTTCATGTACAAATACGCCAGTTCTTGTACAAAATGCGATGAAGTCTAAGAAATGGGTTAGGGTTAAACAAGAGAATGAACAAAAATGTACAACATCTAGGCCACTCATACTATGAATAGGCCAAATAATCTGTGACTGGACAGAAAGCAATGAACAAAACGCACATAATTTGTCATCATCAGTACCCAGTGTGCTTTCTGGTTTCCAATTGAACGAGTAGGTTCTGAATAATTCTTCCCCTTTCCTCTTGCCGAATGTCTTCTTTTGTTGCGAATGTCAAGAGTGAATACCAATTGGATTGGAAGGAAAGCTACGTGGCTTCACAGACAAAATGTTCGAATTTGAGAGCAGCTTTCTTACCCTTTGCACACGCCTTTCCCTGTGGTTGGCTATCATGTGAAAAGGGGATAGAGCTGAATCGTTAATCGACGCAGGCGAATGTTAATTTGCCGCAGCCGCGCGTACGTGCCTTGGGGTACGTTTCGAACGCGACGCGACACTTTCCTGTTTCTCGGTAGCCACCGGTTTGTTGTGTTGGGCACAGTAAATCGATCACGTGTCGGGACTGTAGTCGACGGTGTTCGGTCGGCTATTTCCCGTTTCCGCTCCTCCTTCTTCTTTCTTGGAAGATGGCCTAGCTTTCGCAGTTTTTTTTCGGTCTAGTCTCCAGCCTCAAATTACGCTCCATGTAGCGTCTGACAGGCCACCTGGCGCACTTTCTGACCTACTTCTATCAGTTTTGATTCGTCTAGACGGCTTAATCCTCAAATTGCTCGTTCCTTATACAGGCAGCTGTCCCTAGGAGCGAGTTACGCGCTTGTTTATTGTCCTCCTCATCTTTCCTTCTTCCTCTTGTTGCTCGCGTTCGTTCCCGCGAACGTCCTTACGCCGTTTCTCGGGATCCCGCAGCCTACCCGTCGTCTCTCGCACCCTGCTCTCTATCGTATTTTGGCCTCCCTCGCCCCGCCCAGCGTTGCTCCATTCTCCGATTCCGCACGAACGGTGCCCGTTGTTGTTGACTGCGGAGGCCCCTTCGTCGACTCTGCGCTCTCTCCAATCGACGTGATCTCTCGCGCCGTCTAACATCTAGATGCCCCTGACTGGAGCTCATCTTGTTCATTCTACGCACACTCGATCGCTCTGTCGAATGAGATAGCGGGAAGAGCGAAGAGACTCAGACTGTTGCGCAAACTGTCTGTCGTCTGCTGACTACCGCGCACCACCACGCAAATACAATGCGTTCTATCGTAGCCTCCCCCCTCCTCCACTCACCCTACCGTCACCTCCCCTCTCATCCCCCTGCACCCTCCCCGTCCCTCCGCTCACTGTTGAGAAAGAGGCGGAAAGGCACGTAACGTGAGCGATGGTGGGTAGGCGAGGGGCGATCGATTTACTGGCGGGGACTTTGACCCCCACGGGCAGTTTGAAGTCCCCGCATGCCTATCCCGAAACCGATCGGGACAGGAAAGGACACAGATGTGAATGCGATTCCCGAGATGGAATGGGCTGATAGGGTGTGGGGCGGACGGTGGAGCAGAGTCGAGATCTCGGGGGCTAGGGAGTACGAGATTTGAAGAGACCGTACCAGTCATTAGGTGAGCAAGGAGCAAGGACACAAGGCCGAGAGGAGGGATCTCTGTGTGAAGGGATCGTGGAGCCAGAGGGCGGAGCAGAGTGATCTCTGTCGCAAGAGTGAGCAGGGGAGGAGGCTGTTAGCCCAGTTGCCCTCTCCATTCACACTGCAGTGGGAGGAAGGGAGAGGGCTTGACCCCCGGATCCCTCCCCCCCCTTCCATCTCCCTCTCTCGAGAGGCGCATCTGGCGCACCCGAGAGATGTGTGTGCGTGCGATCGGCCAGGAGACGAGCGCAACATGCAGGCTGCAAGGGGGGCAACGATTTGACGGATCTCTCATTTCGCAATGCTCTCTCGCTGTCTCTAACCGGCGAGAGGGCATTGTGAATTGAGAGAACGTTCAATTTTTGAACAGCCCTGATGGCGCTGCAAGGGAGGGCAAAGTGCGCCCGCGGTTCCGCTCCCAGTTGACCTACTTTCCTCCACCCCGAATGGCCTTTGATCTCGCATGGTGTGACTTTTTCCGTGCAATTCCTTGCAGAAAGCGATAGCGGAATGCGCTAAATGGGGGTGACGATGGGAGGAGTGATAGTCTTTAGTTGTGTGCAGCGCCCCTCCTCCCTTTCCTTGGTTCTCCTTTTTTTCTCTACTCGTCTCTTCGCTCCCCTCGCCCTCTCTCTCTGATCCGATTCAATTTGTTCGATTCGTCACGTTTGCTTCTCGTTTCACCGTGTGCAATTCAATTCAATGCAATGCAATTCCCTTGCTTGGGGTTTGCCACAGCGTGTCATCGAGCTATGCCACTTGGCGGATACGGTAGATCACTGGCCACGTGTACGGAGCGTGTGAGCATGATTGCTCGCAGGGAACGTGCGATTTTGAAGAGGCAACTGCAACGCAAAACGCGCCCTCGCCCCACTCACCCTCCTATTTCACCTCTTTCACCTCCCTTCTTCTTCTCCTACCCCCGTCCTCCTAACAGAGATGACACACTCGGTTTAATTCGATTCGATACCATCTAGGGGAAGGTACGCAGCGTTAGTAGGTAGGGTGGAATAAAGGCATTACGCGGAATGAGATATTGCTGCAAGTGCAAAAAGTGACGGAAACACAGTTGTTGCTTGCTTGAAGGACACGGCTTGAGCGAGCGAGATGTTTGATGTGTGATTGATCGAGTGAGCGCGAAAAAATCTCAACTCGGCGCGCGTGATTTCGACGTGTAAACGGCGTGAAGGGATGTTTAATCGATTCCTATTAATTGACTGTACGGCCGATCACTCCCTAGGAAAATGAGGAAGACAAGTCAATAGTACTTTTTTTCTACATATCGGGAATTGAATTGTCATCTTTGCCGTGAATCATCGCAGCGTACGGTATGATTGCGCGTGAACTTTGCGCATTGTGATACATCATGGGCGCGTGCAAAATTGTTAATCAGTAGGGATACGGTAGGATGCACTTTGTAGTGTTGACTGATCGGTTTCAAAAATGTCGATCGGTGCGTTCGTGCAGTGTAATGGTAAACGCCTCATCGCAAACGGTACGTGACGGATCGCGCAAAAGATCGGTCGCTGATAGTGGGCGATAGGGAGCGAAATAGAGGGAAGAAAAGGGCGCATATCATTGTCACTCTTCGTATCGAAGGAGGATTAGGGCAGTCTGCGGTCTGGATTGAGCCTGGTGATTTTGCGTTACTGATGGGGTACTAGTGATAGGACAGGGTAGGTGAATTGATTAGCAATTGGGATAGGTCTAGCCAACAAATCGATACTCCATTTCGATACCTTGTGATTTTGCGTTACGGACTGGGTACTAGTGATTGGGAATGAGTAGATGAATTGATCACTGTTTAGTACAACTCAAATTGTAAATCGAAAATAGATCTAGCCAAGAAATCGATTACCTCGTGATTTCACGTTCCAAGTTTGCCATAAGTGATCGGGTTCCTATCTCTTCTGATCATTCTTCTTCTTTGCGTCTAATAATATTCCTTATTGATCTATCCTCCACCGATCGACGTCACCTTGTGATTTCCCGTTCCCACTTGTTCATATGTGATCGCGTTACATGTCTGTACTAATAATTCTTGAATCGTGCGTTTTATAAAATTCCTTATTTATCAAACCTCCAATATCGATACTCCCCCCTTAATCATCGAGTTTTCCTATGTGTATTGAACATTCTTGAAATTTCCCCCATTGCAGACTCGCGACTGGTCGCGTCACAAGGTGTGGTGCAAGGTCCACTCATCTCGCGCCCACTCTGCCCGATCGTCCGCCGAGTCTTCCTCTCTCTCTGCAGCAGCTGCGAGTGCTGCAAGTAGTGGAGTCCCGCCCAGCTCGTCGGCTGCAGCATCAACAGCAGCCGCAGCCACCCTGCCGGCCTCGAAGCGCATGGAATCGATCCGGAGGTACGGTAGTGAGGGTTTGGGTGGAGAGAGGGAGAAGGCGGGTTGGGGTTTCACTGGTGGGATATGACGAGAGTTGTGTGGAGTTGTTAGTGAGACCTTTGGTCGCGTGTTTGAAAAAAATAGTGATTCAGTTAGCAAAATTATTAAATTGAAGTTTGTGTTTCAACGAGGGCTCATGACTGGAATGGATTTCGAATTTTTGATGAATTTCTCGCCGTTGCAGATTAAGAAATAATAATTGCTCGCTGCAGGATCGACAGCGGGCACGCTCTGGACGAGCAGCCCTCATCGTCAACGACCGGAAGCATCGGAGGAGTGAAGCGAATGGCCATGACGACCTCGTCGTCTGGCAGCAGCCAGACCTCCGGCCACTCATCCGGCACCGACTGCAGCCTCGCCAGCATGGGCAGCACGGCTGCCGCCGCTGCTGCAGCTGCAGCCGGCAGCAGCAACGACGACCCCATGCTCGGGCTGTCGACCGACCAGCTGATGGCCATGCTGCAGCAGCAGCAGGCTGCTGCTGCGGCTCTACCAGCGCTCCCCATGCCGATCGACCCGGCAGCGTTCCTGGCGGCAACGACCGCCAATCCCGATTTCCTCAACAGCCTGGCGCTGTTAATGAACGTGCAGCAGTCTGCAGCAGCTGCGGCTCCGCCCCCGCCCCCGCAGCCTGCGGCACTGGCCGCAGTGCCCCAAATCTTCCCTCCCCTCGGACCCCTATCGCAGCAGCTCGGACTGTCCGGCGGGTGAGTATTTGTTTGTTGAGAAAAGCTAGTGCTTTGATGTTTCACGGTTTTGCGGTTACTTCTTGAAAATGTATTGAAATTCTTATGTTTAGCATTCCGAGTTCGTAGTATTACGGTAGCACCTGATTATCGATTATCCATTGTTATCCATTCCAGTTTCTCGATGCCGCCACCGCCGTCGGCCTTCCCGTCCGTGTCCACGTTCGATCCAGCCAACGTGGCCAACATGCTAGCGACGCTGACCGCGCAGGCGAAGGTGCACCAGCAGCAACTGCAGCAGGTGCAGCAGCAGCAGCCCCGTTTCGACCTGGGAGCAGCGGAAGCCACGGTGAGGGGTTACTGTAGCATTTTGGGATATTGATTGCGGTGAGTGAAGGGTGGTTATGCGCTAGGTTACGGTAGGAGAGGCTAAATGACCTTCACAGTCAGGATTTTGTAGGAAAGGAAAACAGATGAGCAGTGGGAAACGACTGAATGGTGATAAAAAAATTGATTGTTGAAAAGAAATTCTGAAGCAGTTAGATCGCCGATGGTGATGGGTTTCACGAATACGTTATGGTTGGAAAGTTTATTGCTCGGGCAGTAGGA
This sequence comes from Pristionchus arcanus, assembly GCA_900490705.1. NCBI lineage: Eukaryota > Metazoa > Nematoda > Chromadorea > Rhabditida > Neodiplogasteridae > Pristionchus > Pristionchus arcanus. The sequence goes on from LS485913.1 coordinate 87,001, forward strand.
ATCTGGCTTCGATGGGAATAATCTCTTATGTATTCAATTCGGTTTAATGTTTCACGGTCTTGTCATTATAGATCGGTTATAGAATGATTGATCAATGACCGTGAGGTTGTCCATTAAATCAATCAATCAATGCTTTTCAGCCGATGATGTTCGTCTCTTCCTCCTCCACTTCCTCTGTCCCTCGAGGCTCCGCCCCCTCCACATCGGCCTTTGCCCCGCCCCCGGCTCGCCAATCAGTCGTCACCTCTACCTTTGCCCAGCAGGGGCGATCCCAACCCCCGGTCTTCCAACCTCCCCCTCCCGTCTCCTCCTCATCCTTCTCCCGCTCGGCCTTCTCGTCCACCTCCTCGCTCCACTCGGCCGCCTCTTCCTCATCGTTGAGGTCCGTCCCGACCACGGTGCCCAACCCCTTCACCTACGACACGACGCCCTCGAGCATGCAGAAGATTATCGACCCCAAGCCGTCCGCCACCGTCCCGGCCTTTCTGCGAACGAAAGCCGTGGCGGTGCGACGCGGCGGCAAGCCCGCCGCAGCAACTGCTGCCGCTGCAGCCGCAGCTAATGGCGAGGCGCTGCAGCGCCTCTTGCTGCAGCAGCAGCAGCAGGCGTTGCAGCTGCAGCAACTGCACTACCAGCAGCAGCAGAGGCCGTCGTCCTCCGGGAGCGGCGGCGGCGCCGCGGCCTCGACGTCGACGACGTCTTCGGGCGGCGCCGAAGGTGCAGCCCAGAAGAGGAGGTCGCCCGATCGACCGGAAGGATCCAGAAAGAGGACGACGCCCTCGCCCAAGGAGATCGTGAAGGAGGAGCGCCCGTGGATGTATGTGAACAACGAGTAAGTATCTTTTTTGGAGGGATTACGGTAGTGGGCGATCGATAACTGATCTTATTTTCTTGCAGAGACATCCAGACGATGCCGATCGACTACGCGGACGTCATCAAGCAGCTGCAGGGACCGGCGTGCACGCTGGCCAAGGTGGAGAAGCCGGCCATTCCGGAGGAGGACGATGACGATGACTGTCAGGTACGGTAACAGGGGGGGGGTACGGTAGGGCGGATTACGGTAGATTGAGGGGATACGGTAGGGCGAAGGAGTAGGTAGCTTCGTGGTTTTATAAAATGCAGTTGATAAATTGCGGCTGTGATGGGATTAAGTTAGATAATTAATAATTGCGTATTATTGCAGGTGATTGGCGAGATAATCAACCGCCGCTACCGGAACCACCAGGAGAATCTCATCTACAATGTGAGTACTGTATTTTATGGAGGAGGATTACGGTAGCCGAACGGAAACTGCATTTTATTTATTTATTGTTTTCGTTGTGGGTTTGGGCTTCACCAGTGAAACAAATTGTGGGAAGAATGTGTTGAACAATGTTACAGAAACAGTGTAGCCTGCCCACTACAAATACTTTTGAAGATAGAATGGTTGGAAACGAGTTGGATACGGTAGATCTGATATTGGTACGGTAGCTAAATTTAAAATCGATAATCAATAATTCTTCTGCAGTTCTCGGTGACTGAGCACGTGGAGAACATGCGGAGCAAGAACATGCTGATGACCAGGCACCAGGCGACCCAACTGAGAATCAGGGTGAGTGATCCTTGACCTTTGATCCTTGATCTCTTCATTAATATTGTCCGTCCCCCGACAATGAGGTTCTCAGACAAGATATTTGTTGTATGACTCTGCAATTCGACGAATATTGAAATACGGTGGACTCGTAGGAACATGTATCAGGGAAGTAACCACGAAGCAGCGGGGTGGAATTTTATATCGCTAATTTGATCGTTTGTAATCGAAATACTCTTTGCACTGCGAAACATGCATCAGGGAAGTAACCACAAATCAGCAGGGATGAATTGTACTTTGAGATTATTAATTTTAAATTTAATCTAATTAATTAATAATATTTCAGTACATGTCGGAGCACGTTATCCGGTCGCTGAACGAGTTTGGATGGGCGGTAGTGGACAACTTCCTCAACAGCGAGAACACCAAGAACTGCGCAAAGTGAGTGACTTTTTTTATTATTTGAAAAATTGAAAGTTAGTATTAGTGTTTTCGAACCAGCGAGTATTGTGTTTCACTGTACGCACATATCTGATGATGCATCTCCGATATGATTCGCGACCAGGTGGTCTTTTCCAACTTAGGATACGATTATCGAAATTAGTAATTATTGACTCTCAAAATATCGATTGATTGTCAGGGAGATGGAGCAGTTGTACGAGAAGGGTCTGTTCACGGCTGGTCAACTGGTGGACAATAGCGACGATGAGGACTTCATCCACGAGAGGAACGAGGACGACATCAAGAGTGTCAGAAGCGACTATGTGAGTGGAGTACCGTGGGATACGGTAGGGTGGTGGGATCGAGGACTGGCTTTTTAGAAATCGATATTTTAATCGATATATCGATATTTATTTCGAAACAAATTGCAGATCTTCTGGTACGACGGTGTGGACCCGCGCGCGGAAGAGGCTGTCTCGGTGAGTACTACGGTAGATTACGGTAGAGGGGATAGTACTGTAGGTTTCATTTCGTAAATAAGGGAAAAAACAACAAAAACAAACAAACACGATGGCTTTCATAACAGAATTGCACACTCAATGTTCCGAAAGATTTAAGATAAGCCAGCCTGAGAACGTGCACAATTAACATGACGATTATCAAGCTTGTTTTTCTCAATATTGTTGTTACCGTGGTGTCCTGCTATTTTGTTGCACGTGGTGTTATTATCACTGATGGGTCCGAAAGGTGACAGGGAGGGGTTGGGGGAAGGATTTAGATCCTGACACCATTTCTAGCCCACCAGTGGTCCTGAAATGTATGCCTCCTTCCCAGGTGCAATACCCCCCGGGCTTCGGTGCTCAGGACTTTATCTCTGTGAACAAAACGGTCCATTATTCACTTCTAGATAGATTAGGGATAAATAGATTAGGTCTAAAACAAGCTTGATAATCGCTCATCAAAAATCAAGAAAGCCTCATGTTTAGCGACATTTTGCATGAGTTTTTGCCTGAGTGGACCGATGAATGACTTTATTTCCCGCGCTTCGATCGCGAACTGACTTTATTTATTCTAGACGCGTCTGCTCGTGTCGATGCTCGACTCGCTCATGTGCAACTTCAACGGCCGCATCGTGGACAAGGAAGTCGGAGGAAGGAGCAGGGTACGGTAGTTTAGGCTGATTATGGTAGCGCCGCGATCGATAACTGGCTATATTCCCTATGGAACAAGATACGGTAGCGCCAAAATCCCTGGCGAATCAATTCTGATTACGAAACAAAACCTCAAATTTCTGTGTTTCACTATTTCATCAAGATGGAGACTGGCTGGCGTTGATAGTACTTCTCGCCGCCATCGCTAAAAAATATTAATTCCTACTCTAATTTCCATGATTACGATAGTTCGCCCGATCGATAACTAATTGTATTCCCTTCAGGCCATGCTGGCCATCTATCCGGGAGGCTCGACGCGCTACGTCAAGCACGTTGACAACCCCAACTACGACGGCCGTCTGGTCACGTGCATCTACTACTGCAACCCGGGATGGGATCTCAAGGAGGTACGGTAGTGGGGGAGGAGGGGATTGGGTATTGATTTTTTTGCTAGATAGGTCGTGTACAAATCATTAGGGCTTATGAGTCAGTGAGCGTAAAGTGAACCTGGTGAAGCGAGAAAGTTCGTAGCAAGGTGCTGCACATAGGTGAATGGGGGGGGGGGATACAGTAGGAAATCAGGTATCAGGGCATTTATCGATCCGCTTGCAGCACGGTGGCGCGCTGCGACTGTTCCCGGAGACGAGCGACGTCCCGATCGATATCGATCCCCAGGTGAGAATACGGTAGGGCGTACGGTAGATGGGGAATTACATATTTTAACGGTACTGTATGTAGATTTGATGTTGCACCAAATCCCCTAGATGATTGGTTAATTTTCGGAACCGACATTGCAAGAGCTATCACTAGAATCGCCAATTCCGCTTTCATGAGAATTCCTCGAGACGCCAATACACCCAGTATCTCACCCTTTCCCCTCTCTCAGGCGGATCGTGTGGTCTTCTTCTGGTCGGATCGTCGCAACCCGCACGAGGTCATGCCCGTCCATCGTCATCGGTTCGCCGTCACGATATGGTGAGTAGTACGGTAGGGTACGGTAGGAGGGGATTACGATAATCGGGATTGCTAAATCGACAGCTAGATCAGTGTTTGTAAGGTAGGAGGGTTGCGGTAGCTGGGATACCCTAGTCGGGGAGTACGGTAGCCGGGTTACGGCAGAGATACAGTAATCAAAGTATGCGATTGTCAGGTACATGGAGAAGAACGAGCGCCAGGCTGCGCAGGCCCGCAAGATGAAGCGCAAGGCCGCCGCCGCCGCAGCACTGGGCGTCAAGGTGAGCTATGAGTTGTCGTTTGTCATTGTCATTCTATGTAATTCAACATCTCTCCTCGATGTGCAAGCTCAGTGAGAGAGCATGCAAGTAGTTGAGAACTGGGTACCAGACAACACTAGTAGGCTGCGATTGTTCAATTTTTATCCACGAACATCTCGGAATTACTGAAGATACTGATCCCCCTCATGTTCATGAATACTTGGTGCAACATGAACTCATCGTGTTCATTTTATCATTTTTTTCTCTTTCGAAGCGAATACATCGGTAAAAGTTGCATGTTAGTGAAGTAGGTGAATCGGTGGTACACGTATATCTCATATTGTCGAAGCCATCAAAGGAATGATGAGAGGTGTAAATGTCCTTCAAAAAATAATTCTACACATTCATAGTAGTTAAAGGGCAACTGCAGCCGACGATTACGGTAGCTTACGGTAACTTATCGATCCCCTTCTTCCAGGTGGAGGACCTCCCAACCAACCGTGCCCAGCTCGTGCGCATGCTGTCCATGGTGCAGCCGCAGTACGGCGAGATTCTCAAGCTCGGATCCATCCCCCAGACGCACGCAAGCAGTGAGTGGCATTTACTTGTTACAGAATCAAGATAAAATAAGCAATAAATTTCTATTAGTATTAGTCCTAAATTTAAGAGTAGAAGTAAAAAAAAAGTTATAGTATTGACTTGTTATTGAATGGCAAGATTACTTTCACTGTTTCATTGGGCAATGTTGAGAAATTTGAGTTGACGGTAAGCGTTGGCGGTTCTAGGCATACCTATGCCAAGTATGTACTTGGAATTTTTGCTGCCTATAGTAACGGGCAGCCGCAAATAATTAGGAATTTTTTCAACGGGTAGCCGACCAATTACTCTCAAAAACCGTCATATTTTGCACAAAACACTCAAAAAATTCAAAATTTTCTTACTGGGAGCCTACTTTTTTCTATTATCAGAATTTTTTTAACGGGTAGCCGCGTACTTAGGTACATGAAGTACGCAGGTGTGGTTCTAGGTGATTCAGTGATTCTGGAATGCGTTATCTTTACGATGTTAGCTGAATGTATAATAACAGTTGAGATTCGATTCGGTAAAAAAAATGGCGCTAGGTGAATTTGGAACGTGAATGCCTCATATTTTCTTTTTTCGATCACATGTTGACAATGGAACCGAGGTTGACGAATTAGGTGAGAATGAGATACGAGGGCGGAACATATTGTCCAGTTTCCCAAATTTGTGGCGTTTGTCTTCTAAAAAAAATCCATGGTGATGTACGGTTGCAAGTACGCTATTACCTCTTTTCAATGTTGGGTGGTGTCAATAATTGTGATCAATTGAGGTATCAATACAATCTCTTTGCAGCCCCTCACATGGCGAACGCAGCCGCAGCCGCGACGGCCAACGCGATGGCCCTCGGCCTGCCGCCTGCTGCAGCAGCCATTGGTCGCTCCGCCTCGCCCCGCTCCCGCTCCGAGAACAACATGGCACGGGTACGGTATTCGATTGATGGTTACGGTAGTCGTCGATTGATCATGACACGGGTACGGTATCGATTGGTTACGGTAGCAGTGGGGTACGGTAGTCGTCGGTTAAAGTCGTTCCTGTGTACAGTGGATGTGTATTTTTTAGGAAAACAATGTGTTAGCAATGTACCGTTAACTGGGAATAAAACGTTCCACCGATGAAATTTTTTGAAATTTTGTCAAAAAAACCCACAAAGGCTCCCATTTGGTTCAAAGTTGATGAAATTTAGAAATTTTTGGAATTTGGGCGTTTCAAGTGATTGTCTTTATGACACAAATAAAAAGAAATTTTTCATTACTCAAGAACATGCAGTATCAAAAACGTGGTGTGTGGTGTGATTTAGAGCCGGGAAGTGCGTGCGTCGTGTACCGGTGCACTTCCCAATTTGCCTCTTTTCGTCGAAACAGTGTTCAACCGATGAATTCTGTTAGCATTTCATATTTTGACCGATCTGGTCGAAAGAGGACAAATTGGGAAGTGCACCGGTACACGACGCACGCACTTCCCGGCTCTAAATCACACCACACACCACGTTTTTGATACTGCATTTTCTTGAGTAATGAAAAATTTCTTTTTATTTGTGTCGTAAAGACAATCACTTGAAACGCCCAAATTCCAAAAATTTCTAAATTTCATCAACTTTGAACCAAATGGGAGCCTTTGTGGTTTTTTTTGACAAAATTTCAAAAAATTTCATCGGTGGAACGTTTTATTCCCTGTTAACGGTACGCGTGTTCCGCTAGGTGAAACTGGGATACGAGTGCGGCACATATTTTGAGATGGTGCATGAGTGATGATTGTATACTGTTTTATTCTCCTAGCCTAACATTTATGGCACAGTATTTGTAGGTTAAGGTAGGCAATAGTACTCGATTTTTTTAACTTAAAAATGATTACGGTAGTCCGCCGGGTCAGCATTCCAATTCAATCAATAAATCAATATCATTACAGCGATTCGAGGTGGCTCGCTCCGAGTGCACTCAGGACGACGTCGAGTCGGGCGACGAAGACATTGGCGATTTCATCCCGACGAACACCCGCGAGGCCCAGCCCGATTACGAGATATAGAGAGGAGTACGGTATCCCCCACCGACTACAGTACCCCCATGGCTTCGTTACAGTACCTATCCCCTCCCGAATCATTCTACCGTATCCCCAGTTGTCTTCTTTACAGTATCTTTGCCCTCGCTTCTCCTCATTCTTATTCTATCGTAGCCCATTCGCCTTACAGTACCCCCGCCTTTGTTACAGTACCTCTCTCATCCTTTTTTCCGATTTTCCCATCCCGGTTTTCTTCTTGCTTTCTGGTCCGGTTTTCGCCTGCTCTTTTCATCTTGTGCTCGTACCGTAATGTGTAATTATTGATCGCCCCTCGCGACCTCCCGTTTCTGTCAACTCTCCAACAAGCTGTACTCCCACCAGCGAGTGTGTACGGGCCGCCGCCTTTTCCTAACCGGTTACTGTAGCACACCACTGTCTCCGCTTCCCCAAATAGAGTTTGCTACTTGTGATATTATGCCTGTAATAATTGAACACAGTTCATACCCTTGTACCCTAAAAGAAATTGTAAATCATAGATCAAAGTAACTGCTGATATATCCCCTATCCTCGCCCTTTCTGTACATAACGCCCTCTCGAATTGGTAGTACTCGCTCATTCACAAATTCATTCAGTATTCCTCCTCCATCAAAGCCCACTCCCTTCATTCGTTTTCATTCTGTCACTTGAATCACATTTATTGATAATCGAATTGTAAACACAACAAATAATCAGAGTTATTGAGCGTTGAGATATCCTTTTCCCGTGCGGTGTTTATTGTTTTTTCAGAAGCCATGTGAAATAAACACTTTTTTGTCTAATAAGTGTTTTCGTTTACTTCAATTCCATCACATGAACAGAAAGAACAAGGAAGGAAAGGCGGATCTATGAAATGAATTACTAAAAAGGAAAAAAAAATGTTGGAGCGTTCTTCGGCCTCACATTACCGTAGACTTCACGCAGAAAGTAGGCGTTGGCTCGAGGTCGAGTTAATTAATTACTATAGTCTAATGAGCTCATAACGGTAAACGATTATTGAATGGCAGCACAGATCGAATATTTCTGTCTGACTGTTGAGAGACTACGAGAGTTTGAGAGAGTGGTGCTCGATGAGGAAGTATAAAAGTCAATCGAGAACTGATGTTATCTGCGTTTGGGCTCCCTACTGTTCAGGGTAACTTGACCATCTTCAATGCTCAAGTGGAGCTGGCACGAAGAATCCGAATCGTCCATGTTATCTTACCAATCATAATGAAGAGTTATCAGGCGGATTGAAGAAACGGTTTCTTCATTCTGACTTCCACCTCACGCTTTCAAAAGTCAGAAAAGAAGACAGATCGAATTGATCATAGACTGATAGGATTACGATAGATGGGAAATTGTGCGCTAGGGGGTCGGGGCGAGAACACGTAGAGGGGAATGGGATGTCAAGGTCGAACAGTAGTAGGAATTTCCCTTCCGTGTCTGACCCCTCTCCCACCGTTCCCTTATCTCTGCAATATCTAATAAATCTCCAAGTGTGCGCGCTGTCTCGATTGATCGATTTCCCGTTCTTTTTCGCTTTACTGCAAAATTATTCAACAGATGTCACTTATTTTTGGAAGTGATTTCTTAACAGCGGCTGTCTCGATTTTTGCCTAATGTCCATTCGTTTTTGCTCGCCTGCACGTTTTTTCCCGGTGAAAGCCAATTAAATAAGGACAGGCTTCATTGAGATGGAGGTTGAACGAAGACTACGACCCGAGATCGAGGATGTCGAAGAGTTGGAAGGAGTGAAGATAATCAAACCGAAGGTGATGATTTCGAGCCACTTATAGGTACAGTGACTTCCAATTGCTTATGAGAAGTCCTAGTACAATCTGTTGAAGAAATCATTATATGAAAAAGTCCAAATAATTTACAATTCCTACGTAAGGCAGATACTTTTTTCATTCGCAAGTCATTCTATGAGATCAGCTTGTAGCCGAGATGCTGTAGCTCAAAGGCAAAATAGAATTGCAGGTATTTCCCGACTCGCGCGGCTACTTCTCCGAGACGTACAATGCAGTGGAGTGGAAGGAGCAGCTAGGATTCGATGAGAAGTTCCTGCAGGTTAGTTGTCATTTTGTCCTGAATGTCTCCCAAAATTGATCTCTAGTTAGCTTATAGTTAGAGCTGCCAGAGTTAGAAGTTCATTCCTCGAACTTTGTCGTCAAACGAGGAATAAAGATACGAATTCTTCAATCTGACAGCCTTACTAGGGCGAACAATTAGACGATTTGTTTTCATCTCGAAATTTTTCGCACAAGTTAAATTGCGGTGCATGCATGCTCGTACCGCAGTGCACAAAATGAAGTCTAAACGAGATTCCACTGCAGGACAACACCTCCTTTTCGCATCACGGCGTGACGAGAGGAATGCACGCGCAGCCGGGCATGGGCAAGTTGGTCAGCGTGTCCGTGGGGAGGATTTACGATGTCATTGTGGATGTTCGACCGGGTATGTGCCACACTGTCTTCATGGTACATAGTCCCTAGCTAAACATTGGTTCGAAAGGTGATGGGATAGAATATTGGTAAGCTGGTCAGCGTGTCGGTGGGGAGGATTTATGATGTGATCGTCGATGTCCGGCAGGGTGAGCTACAGTTTTGATCCGATTAGAGTACAACTGTATTGATTACAGTGTAAAGATTTCTTCTCTTCATTGAAGAGTATTCATGTTACGGTGAAGATAGTGAAGTCGTTCTTCACCAATTTCGACAATATCTCTCGATTTCAAACAATGATTTCAGGTAGCCGAACATTCGGGAAGTGGAAGGGTTTCTATCTGGATGCAGCGAACAAACACGCGCTCTGGGTCCCGGACGGATTTCTTCACGGATTCCAGGTACGGTAGGGCAGTATGGTAGCTTCAGTGGGAATGAAATCGGATTGAATTGACCCTTTTCAGGTGGTCTCAGAGCAGGGAGCCTATGTGAGCTACAAATGCAGCGGAGTCTACGATTCAACGACAGAATACGGTAAGCAGGGGGTTAATCGATTGATAGTTTGCGAATTGCTCGTAGAGTACGAACAGAAACGTGAAATCTTCGAAATCCTAGAAAGTTTTTTTACCTAAGAAATACCGTAATCTACCGTATCCAGGGATCGATCCATTCGATGCCGACCTATCGATCGAATGGCCAATCTCCGACGCCGCAAAGTGCATAGTGAGCGACCGAGACCGTTCCCATCCCGCCTTCGCGACACTACGAAGGAGCTGATGAGTGGTGGAGCGGAAAGGGGACATCGGAGCGATTCGGGGACATTCACCGATGATGTGTCTTGATGATAAAGGATTTCGAAAATAATAATTTTATTCCATGATGTTGCAATTTCCGAGAGAAAAAAAATTAAAAGGAAAAATTAATAAAAAGCCACTTCATGATAATCACGACCATTTTATTTCGATTACGGTAGGTCAAATGACGTCAATGTTACTCGATTGTTTTTCTTCGAAATTTCCCTCTTTATATCGCAGTATTGTATTGGGTTATTGTTTCTCTGTTTATTGTATTGGGCCTTACAATTATTTGTTAGAGCAACATATTCGATGTGCCGGGATGCAGTCTTTACCTAGTACTTGCAAGAGGAATGCCACTTGTTCGTAGTTTGCTCTTGAATGACCTGCGTGCGTGCAAAACAGGGGTAGATCAAGGGTTCCCTTGCCTCTTCCTCATTCGATCGATAGGGCGCCGTAGTATGGGAAGAGACTCGATAAACACCCTTTCCTTTGCCCAACACCTACTCCCACCATGGTTCTCGGGTTTTTTCGACGATTATTCAAGGTATTTTCATTTTCCCGCAACTTATTGATCGATTATGAGTGTCAATCGCGTGTTTTCAGAGTAAGAAGACGTACGTCCTCCACGACAATGAATTCAAGACAGAAGACGACAGTGTAGTCTTCGAGAAGCCGTCGGGAACGACACCGAAGCTGATTAGCACGGTTAGTTGGGAGCATAGGTGTTAATACATTAATGTCACCGTCGAATACCTGAGCTCATCGATGCGCAAGCCTTTTGGAAGCTCCACCACATTTGTCTAAAGATGTTGCTGGCATTGGTGTGATTTCAAGGGTATTTAGGGGAATAGTATTGTTTTGCTGACTTGTAAAATCGTCTCAATATCTGAACCAGCCTATCGATTACTATTTAGCACGGAAAACTTGCATCTTTTAACGCTCTACTAAAATGATCTAATTCAATTGCAGTCGCCTCTATCGCCCATCATGTGGCGCTTTATCTTCCCTCGCTCGCCCGCCCATCCAGTCGATTTCGAAGACGGAGATGAGACAGTGAGGTGAGTCCACTTGATCAGGACGACCTTTCCCAAACGTCGCCCACTTGCAGCAGACGCACCTACACGCGAGCCAGCAGACGTACCTACACGCGAGCCAGCACCACTTCGAGCGCCGGTTACGGTAGCCAAACGAGCGCCGATAGCGTCCCGAGGCTCGGAGCCTCGTCAGTGTGTGGAGAATCGTCACAGATTGAGGTCTTCTCGTCGAAGGTGCGTGGTGTGGTGCGGGGAAATGTCGCCTGTCGAAATTTTGATTACTGAACCATTTTAGGAATCGTCGCCGATTCCAGAAGTGCGCACAAAGAGCTACTGGGGTACTCCTGCAGACTCTCCCGTTGCCGGCCGCTACACGCTGCCTGCATGCACGGTGCGTGGTGTGATTTTGCTAAACGTCGCCTGTTTTTAGGAATCGTCGTCGGTTGGAGATGCGCCAGGCATCTGGGGCAAGCCCATCTTCACACCCGGTGCAGATCATGAAACGCTGTCTCTGGTACGTGGTGTAAGACGGGGGAAACGTCGCCTGTAGAAATTCAACAACGCCGGCCTATTTAGGAACCGTCGACCGTAAAGCGCGTCGAGTTCACCACCCTGCACGCCGGCAAGACGCCAGCGAACATGCACACTGTAATGTGCACCCCGGATACTCTGCCACCCAAGACGGTGGGTGATTGATGCTAATCAATTTTTGCTATTATGGTGTTTTTATGTTATTTGTTTTCGGCAAATTGCCAGGAGCTAATGCCGTAGCATTCTCGTTTCAGCCGGAGCGCTTCGACGCAAAGCGACTCGAGGTGCGGGGCAGGAAGATTCCCTCGGCGCCCAAGGACGAAATTGACTCGCCGTGCGTGGTGCGTGGTGTGGCGAAACGTCGTCTGTCGAAATTTTGACGGCATTGCATCTTTTTAGGAATGGTCGGACGCTAGAGACACGCACTTTCGTGATGAGCCGACGCCCACTGTCAGCTACCAAGTTGGGACTCCCGCCACGCTTCCGCCGAAGACGGTATACTGTACTCATTTATCGATTAGTAGTGTACCGTAGTCCAGATGATTTGTATTTATCGATCGATATAAATACTTTGTTCAGCCCTATCGAGGAGAGTCTCTCCGGCATGAGATGAGACGTTCGCGACGGAAGATCTCGATGCCGGCTGCATTGGAGTTTCTCGAAGAGGACGACGAAGAGTGCTGCAGTTCCCGCTCGGTGCGTGGTGTAGGGGTAGACAAACGTCGCCTGTCGAAAAATCAACAAGACGGCATTTTTTTAGGATTCGTCGGCGGTTGTAGCAAGCATCTGGGGCGAACCAGACTACTCGCCCGCGTCCAGCACCGAACTCGACACCTCGAGCACGCACCACTCGTGCACGGTAGGCGATGTTTACTATTTTTTTATATTTTTGTTAAAATTTCAACATGGTGTATTAAAGCGACGTTTCCCATCTTGCAGACCTATCGCTCCACGTTCGCTCGTCTCGAGAGCCACAAGATCTCGCTTCGAAGGATGCCGTCCGCGCCCATCTCGGGAAGAGTGCGACAGGTACGATAGATGGTGTGGTGTACGGTAGAGCGGACCTACTTTACCGCGTGATCTAGTCACTCCCAATTCCCCTTTCGGGCGCCTTGGTCTGGCGGAGACGGTGACACGGCCGGGAATTGAACCCGGGTGAGATGGAATGGCGGGGCGCGCCATAGACCACTACACCACTTCGTAAAGTAGGTCCGAAGAAGAGATTGGGCCCTCCGGACTGAATTGGCCTAATAATCACTGGCCTAGCAGTGATCTCCCGCAGGACGCAAGTGCCTTGATTAACGGGATGACCTTTACCTTTACCTTTTTACGGTAGAGCGGTGTGTGAGTGCGGTTACTGTAGTTTGCCATTTCCCAGATGGTACAGTTCTTCGAGAACGATTCGATGCGCGTCGAGATCCCGAGACGATTGAAAAATCAGGCGCCGCCCGAATTCATGAGGAGTTGCCCACAGGTATACAGTGGGTGGTACTACAGGGTGATTGAAACACTAGTTCTACCTGTTGAATGATTCAACTTGAATCTATGTCATGATAAGGTTATTGTCAATTCGGGATGCTCATCTGTTTGAAACAGTCGTGTAGAGCAAATGTATCTGTTCTTGGACAGTATACTTTCCTTTTCGCTGAATGTCAATTATGGAGGGTCTAGAGTGACAGCTGTCAATATCGCGATCCGTTTGGGGATAACTGTTTGACGGGAAAGACAGGGGATATGTGCAGCGATGTCCGAGTGGTTAAGGAGATTGACTAGAAATCAATTGGGCTCTGCCCGCGTAGGTTCGAATCCCGCTCGCTGCGAATATCTTTTGCCAAGTTTTTGCTGTTTAGATGGACACCACGCCCTCCCCTCCCCGAGTCTCTCACGGGCATACGCACTCGGATCGGACGAGAGGAGTCACGTCGGCTTCGGTGAGTTAGTTGGCACTTAAAAAAACTCCAATTTTGGAGGGTTGTCCGAGAGGTGTGCTCCTCACTGATAATCATAATAGACAAAGACAATTCTCGGCTGACCCCGCGTTCTATAGAAGTGCCAGTTACTTTTGTTAGCTGGATAATCATCTCGGTGTCCATTATTATTCTGAATTATTCACAAAATAACTCATCCCGTTAGTGCGTCTTTCGGGAGATCAGTGCTAGTCGAGTGATCACCGAAATTACAGTCATATCATAAAAATACTGAGGAATCACAGTTAATGTTAGAGACGAAACAGTAGTTTGACAGGCTGTCAAAGTTATTGTTTTATATTCAGGAACGCTGCATCCGATGTCACGTTCACAATCGCACCCCGACCTCACGACGATCAATGGGATAAAGTACTGTAGTGTGCTGTAGTGATTTATCTAGAGAAATGATTCGTAGAATCATACCATTTATGTAAATAGAAATTCCTGCTATAGAAATTTTTTTCCCGATGATACAAATTCATTTAGTAAGCAAATCAAGACTGCTGTTTCTAGGTTGCACATTATTTCCGTTTGTTCTCTTCGTTCAATTAATCATTCGAAATGTTTGTAATTATTACTCCATTGTTGTTTCTTCACGTCCTTGATTGTGTGAGATTTCTAATCTCTGTAATTGTTCTGTTTGATCGTGCTATTAGAATTAGATAAAATCGCTTGCACGACATGCCAGATAGTTATTTTACAAATTTATTAATTATAAAAATATTTACAAAATAATTAAAATCAGTCGCCCCGCATCGTTCGTTGTGTGCTTCAGCAGAAAACGCACTAACATGTGGCACACTCGCAGGCACACCACCAACCCTTTCACTTGACTTTTCCCTCTGCCTCTTTCTCTGGCTGTTTTCTCTTTCTCGCGGCCCTCACAGTGTTTTGAAATTGCATCCCGGCCTAGGTACACGTCGAATAGACTTCGTTTCGCCATCCTAACCTCGTTTCGAGTCATGCAAATCGTCAGTTTTCAGAGTACCAGTGACAGTACCAGTCGATGTTAGACGCGGATACGAGTCCGCATCAGCGTCACATGGAGACGCGCAGCCGTAGTCGATCGCGCTCGACGAGCCAGACGCGCGCTGCCCGGAGCGGATCGAATCCGCTGCCCGCGATTCCGCCCGTCCGCGACTACAAGCAGCTCGGTAGGCACTTCTTTTGTCCTTTCCTTTCCCCTCTCCTAATTTGTCAGCTTTCACTCTCGATTAGGCGGACAAATGACGATAAAATCGTTGCTAGCAAGCGATTTTCAGGTGTTTTACTCGAGGAAAAGGGGAAACTGTGGTAGATCAAAGGCGGTAGATCATGAAAAAATGTAATTTTAATGCAGGATCTCGCACGAAGTTCGCAGCGGCCGAGTCGTGGTCGGATCGCTTCCTCAGCATCTTCCTCATCCCAATCAGGTTTCCGCCCCGGCGCATTTATGATTCTGATTCTGATAGCACGTCGATGACGTCAGCTTTGCCTTTGTTTTGCAAGAATTGTGTTGATTATTCACTGTGTAAGCGGCTAAAACGTCAATTTTCCTTTGTTTTGCAAGAATTTTATCGTTTCTTCACTAAGGAAACAGCTCAAAGGAGCGAATGAGAAAATGAGAAGTCTGGAAAATAAATAAGCATTTAATTTTTAAATATTAAATATTTCAGAGCGGCAATCTGCTTCTCCAATGTGACCGTGTTCTTCCTGGCCTACTTCGGCTTCATGCTGCCCATGCTCTGGGCGAGGTCGCTCTGGTGAGTCTTTTTACTCCTATTAGTGTCATTGAACTAAAATGTTGCTAGTAACTGTGGTCGGTCTGTTAGAATTTTTTTTTTAATGGTAGATCAAGGCTCTCAAATCAATATCGGTTCAAAAGAAATCCGATAAATCTCCGGTATGCAATCGCTTTTTCAACCTTTTCTTCCCCTCGCAATTCGCCGCCGCCGCGAAACTTGATTGGAAACGGGAAGAACGCGAGAGTGTAAGGGTTTTCCTCCACCCTCGATTTTTCCTCCCACCCACCCCCTCTTTTGCGTCCTTGAAGACCCGTGCGAGTCAAAACAACTGTTGTTGTACTGGTTTGAGAACGGCGGAAGATTTCGATCTCGAGAGCGAGAGGCGTAAATGCCATCTCGGTGAATCACGCTTTTGCCGGGCGGGAAAGAGGACGATGTGAACTAGTCACTCCTTCCGTGTGCAACGTTATCGCCTCTTCATTTTGCCTTATCTCTCGTCAGTTGAGAAACGATTGAGTATTGTGAAATGAGAGAGACAGACCATTCACTCCTCCCGTTCTTGAGCTTCCTATCAGCTGACAATCACAATATGCTAGTACCTTGATTTCACAAGATTGCGAGCGATTAGAGGGGTATCAAACGCCCTAATTGTTAGTCAGAAACAGGGAGTGAATGCATTGTTTACTAAAACTGACGAAATGAGGAGAGCTCTGCTGAAATAGGTAGGAGAACGTTCTAATGTATTTTCATACTAGTCTAATTAAAAATTTGCATTATTTCACATAGTATTCGATCCAAAGTCCAAAATTATCACGCGCGAACTATTCCGAGCCGTATTTTGATCCTAAATCATAGGGTGACCGATTAGAACCGTCTGACAGTCTGCGATCTCTCGCTTCTCCATGGTCTCTACAAAACGGGCGCGCCTTTTATCCCCCAGCGGCGTCTCACACGTGACAGATCGCATGATCAGGGGCTAGACTTGAATGACCCCTCGAGGTTGGACTGACCACCTGCTAGCTATACGAATGGGTTCAAGGGGCATCCGGGATCCGGGGATTGGGATGGCATGTCTCTCTCACTTTGCTATGCTATCTCGTTGCTCGGATCCGGGGATAGGATGGCGCCGATTTCTGTGCCGTGAGATTCGATGGTGGCTCTCATTTCACAATACTCCCTAGTTTCTCTGACCGACGAGAGATAAGGCAGAGTGAAGAGACGAGAACCGTCTGCGATATTCCCTCTCGGTTAGCCCATGCGTTTACACAGGACGGAAATATGAGAGAGGGGGAAGGTGGAGGGGGGGGGGAAGGGAAGAGTTGCGAAAGGCTCGTGCAGTTTGAGGTTTGCAGAGAGTTGACACAGAAAAGATGGGGAAAAGGGATGGAAAAGGACGAGGATGGTTGTCTGTCTCTCTCTCATTCCACAATGCTCTCTCGTTTCTCTGACAAATGAGAGATCAGGTGAAACGAAGAGACGGTACCATTGCTCAAAAGGACGCGGATGGATGGAGGGTATGATGAAACAGAGAGAATAGCGAGCATACCTGACAGCACAGTCAGAGGATAATTGGGGACGAAAGATGACGGAGTAGAGACAATTGGGAGGGAATTTGAGGTTGCAGTTAGTAATGGTTAGGCCGGGCTGAGTCATGGATGTTGATGTTTTCGTGATATGGTAGAATTATACATAGAAGATACAGTAATGTAAGGTTTCAACATTGCATTACATGCATGGGAATTTGAGATGTGTGATATGATGCAGAGACGCATATAATAAAAGGAAACATAAATTGCAGAGCAATTCTGTGCAATTAACTAGGAACATTGATGTTTCGCCACGTCCTGACTTTCATATTTTTTTTCAGATTAGCGATTCTGGTAGGATCTTCTGTAGGAGTCAATATGTTTAGTTTATATCGAAAATATTCAGATCTACTAGGGGCATTGATGTTTCATCATGACATCACATTCATGTGAAGTTGAGAGCAGCGATTCAGACTTGAGATTGCTTGTCGAGGTCTAAAATATTTAATATTAGAAACCATCTCGCCCCTTTTCAGGCCCCGTCTGTACTGGTTCTACGAGGGCAAGCTGTACCGCTGGCTGCAGGCATTCATCGGCTACTGGGGATACACGGCCGGATATGATGGTGAGTACGGTAGCCGAGGGATACGGTAGGGCATGATGTTGAGGAGGGTGTGGGTACGGTAGCCGAGGGATACTGGGGATACACGGCCGGATATGATGGTGAGGAGGGGGTACGGTACGAGAGGGATATTGTGGGATATGGTGGTGAGAATGGGTACGGTAGGCGATGAATATGGCAATTGTGATTAGAAATTTTTCTTATTTGTTAAATCTAGCGTAGTGTGTAGCGCAGATGTTAATTTGGGTATGTATAATAGTACTGCGAATCAGGAACTTATCGAAACTACGCAGAATCTAGCTAGATAGATTAGCAGTGGCGATAATTCGCCTGTGAAATTAATGGCGGATTGGCGTTTTGATACATATGCATAACTTCGGAAAATGGATAGGAGTTAATACTAGTGGGATATCAAGGCCTTAACAATCTGCACACGCGGTTCTCTTATAATGAACTGACGATTTTGTTAATTGTTATTGTTATTAAGTTTATATTTTGATGAATAAAACATATTTTGCAGTCTACGAGTTTGGCGACGACATCTCGTTGGATTGCGTGGACGAGCGCACGGTGGTGATGATCAACCATCAGGTATTTAGAATGTTTACTTGTTTTTGTTATTATTTGTTATTGTTTTTATTTCTAAAATGCCTGTCAGAATACAGCTAGAGTGTAGGTGTTATAGTTATTTCCGAAATACTCGTGTGGTATTAGCTATTAGTGAATCCAGTGATGATGAGCACGGATTGAAGCGCGAGAGTACCGGGAGAAACGAATTGATTTGGGTTGGGCATACGCTTGAACTAGCAACTGGCGAGGAAGGCAAGACTAAGGAAACATGTGGAAGCAAGTAAGAATCTAGTGAAAAGAAGTGACGACTAAAGTGATCTCGCACGTGTTGCTCACCTGGAAGATGGAAGGGACAGCGAGGAAATTGTTTGCTTGTTTTTATTATTTTGCTGTTTTCTGGAAAGAAAAATCGACTGTACATCAGAGTTGTCGCGATGAAATTTCTTCTGTGTATTCTTAGAAGCATAAAAGAAGCAGGATTTTTTGCATTCGAGCTGCATGGAGATAATTGAGGCTGATTCTTATCTACTTCCTTACTAATACTAGCTGTTCCACAAAAGTGGCTGACAATCATTTTCGAAACTCTAAATTTTAGTACAATGAATAAAAATTAATTACTTATTTGCAGTCGACCGCCGACGTGCCCGTGATGATGGCGGTGCTGCAGAATAAGGGAGTGACGAGCAGAAAGGTACGGTGGGGGAGGGTGCGCTAGTATACATACATGAAAAAGCTAGTCGAAAACTGCCTGGAATTTGAAAACATACACCACTTTCGAGGTTTCCGTTAACAAGGCATGTAACCTACTATTTGCAAACACAACCGGCTTTCATAGAATTAGTCGGTTTTGCATGTTCCTTTTCATAAACATACCCTGGTTTCGAAGGATTTGTCACCTAACTTTCCATGTAGACTGTAGGAAGAGGAAGGTACAGTAGGCTCGTGTTTATAAAAACAAACTAAGAACTAAGATCTAAGATCAGTCTGAAAAATTGTTTGGTTTTCCGAAAGTGATTCAACAGTAACGTGGGTTCTTGCCTGCATCTACTCAAGAGAATTCGCTGCAACGTGGAGAAGACGGGACGAATTTGTTTGAGTCGATTGGCAAAGTCGTGAATTGTTTTGTTGGGATCGTTCACGCCGAGGACTATTAATTTACTCTTTTCACCATTGATTAAGGTGATACCGGGGTACGCGAATCAAGCGGTTAATGGCAAGTAGAGCTTAGCTATAGTTATTGGGGGAAACGGGATTATTGGGGGGTACTGGTAATTTTTCAATAAAAATGTATTCTGGCAGACCCTGTGGCTGATGGACGTGATGTTCCGCTGGACGCCGTTCGGCATCGTCGGAAGGATGCACGGCGACTACTTCATCCAGCAGGGAAAGGCCACCAGGGATAAGGTACGGAAGGCGCGTGCTAGAAGCGCCGGGTTATAAAGGGTAGGGAGAGGCAATACAGCAGGAAAAGGCCACCAGGGGGACTGATATCGAATAGTAACTTTGTATTGGGTAAATTTGGTAAATCTACTAGACTGCACATAATACGAATCTGAGTACATATTTTTTTTGCAGGAAATCGGTCGTCTGAAGCGGCACCTGCGCGAGGTCTTCTGGGACAGGGACAGGTTGGTTCATTTATTATCATTTTACTTACACTGTTAATTAATTACTCCTTAATCCTCAATAAAAAAGTGTATTAATGAGTAATTGAGAGAACCTCCCTGTTTGTGTATGTTTTTCACCTAGACGATAGCTTCAGAGAAAGCTCTCTCGGGCAGAAACCGAGAGACATGTCTCATGAAAAGCTACTGCTAGCTGATCAGAACCCACCGGGGTATAATCGGCTAGTAAATGCGTTATTTTTTAAATTAAATTAACCAATTTACCATTCTCCAGGAGATGAGCGCTGGTTTTCCTAGACGGTGATAGGGAGGGTAGTAATGGGTTTCGCGATGACCCGGTGCACCTATGCTTCGAGGGGTTGTGAAAGGAGGTTGCAGCACTAGTTGACTGATGAATTTGTTTTTCATAGTTAATTAAATATTTATCGTTCTAATTCAGGAGATGGGTGCTGCTGTTCCCGGAGGGCGGCTTCTACTACAAGCGCGTGGAGAGCAGCCAGAAGTGAGCTTATTTTGGATTGTGAAACGGGAATCCGCACGACAATTTGATAATGGTCTAAGACTGGTTGCTAGAAATAGATTCGGAATCACAATCATGATTAGGGTACAAGTGATCGCCATGACTTATGGGAGCAACGTAGCGCGAATCGCCTGTGCCAATTTTGGTGGTACAACGCTAGAATGACTGTTCTTAATTGGTGAGCGTGGATGGCTTGTGCTATAATTTTGGTGGTAAAAGTTAGAGTGCCCCTCGTGGATCAGCGGGAGTGGTTGGCTTGTGCTATAGAGACTCAATGAAACGGGAAACTGCATTGTGTGGTTAGATGGGTGTACTGATATTCTGCATAAGTTTGAGTTCACATGACTTGACATATCTGCGTGTCACCTGTTTGATTCACATGATTTGTCTGGGGGTTGTTTGATTGCTTATCTGCTTTGCCGGTAAAAAAAAGTTTTTGCACATCGAGTTTGGCAGCTTGGCGAATCTGCTCTACATGTGGTTGATATAGCTGATAGGATGCGGATTGTTTTGATTCTTTCAATCTGCACATGCGTACAAACAATGACTATTCTGTTCATAAACAAATACGGTGTGCTAGCCGGCGAATCAGTGTGTCTTGAGTTTGCTTTACCTCATAGGTTAAGAACCAGGCTAATTCTGATTCGCATTCTTGTGTCTTGCAACAATACGTGATGAATCTGAGTTCCATGCATATAACATAGAACTCTACATAGGGGTCGGATTGTTAGTCCGCTGAAAGGTACTTCGACAAAAAATATCACTGATATGACCGGTATGACTGCGTGGTAAATGGCAATATCCAGGTTGATAACCACCTTCATTCTTGTGACAGCACTTGGCGAATCTGCGCACCATGAAGTTGATATACAACTCCATTTAGGGACCGGAGTGTTATCTGTTGAATACATCTTCGAAGAATAAAATCACTTCCCAATCATCGTTCTCTGCTCTCAGGTACGGTGAGAAGAACGGCTTCCCGCACCTGCTGTACACGACGCTGCCCCGGCAGGGAGCAGTGCAAGCCATTCTGGAGGAGGTACGGTATTGGGGTACTGTAGGGGAAGGGGTGCGGTGGGATTGAGTACGGTATTTGGGGGAGGGGGGGGGGTACGGTAGAAATTGCGAAAAGAGGAATACTGGACTGCAGAGTACGGTAGAAGAGGCATATATCCTTGAGAAGGTACGGTGTTATATTTGACAATCCATGCCACGATGAGATTGTCCTCGCTACTCCATCGGGTAGTTAAAGTATTACTAGAACGTGAATGCGCCTGCTATTATCAAGGTTTATCTCTCTATAGTGTAGCATCCTGTATTTTATTTCGCCTATGGACCTCGGATGGATTGCCACAAACGTGATCCATTAGCAGTTGAACTAATGCTGGTGCACGGAGTCACCAACATATATTTTGTGCATAATCGGGAGTTTTTATGTAGTTTTTTTTATGTATTACACAGGATAGCTAAGCAGTATTGCTCTAAACTTTTTGCTCGCTGGTTGTAGTCCTGTTGATGCTCGAACTCACCTAGTATTTTTTTGTCCCGGTTCGGAAATATTTGTACATTAATTAAAGCGAACGTCGGCAACATCGTTACAGTCGCTGTGTACGATAGTTACAGTATCGCTGCTACTCGAAATCGCTTGCTGTTGCTCTTTTTTCCTTTGTCTACTAATATTTTAGAATTTGCTCAAGGCTACCCTTCTATCATTACTTTGAGGTTCCCATGAATATTTACTCTGGATTAGGAACCCCAATTCGCCAGCCGACACTCCAAATCTTTTTTTTTTCGCAGTTCAATTCGCAACCGTTATCAACGCGCTTTAGGGCACCCATTTACCTACAATCGTTGTATTCTATTTTCTACTTCGCAGATCGGCCCTTTTCGAGTCATGATAGTTACATGGGGGCTTTGCGGCGCCGATTCACCCGCAGAAATTTTAATTAATTTCCCATTTCGCAGATCGGTCCCCGTCACGATTCGGATTCGTCGTCCTCCGACACAAACACGCGCCCGCGCACGACGAGCAAGCTCAAGCTGCTCAAGGATACGGTAGACGCCATCAGGGAGAAGAAGTATCTGAAAGGTACGCTAGACGTGCCGGGTTAGACAGCGATGGGGCAGGAGAGGGAGTTACCGTAGTACGGTATTGATTGCGTGGGATATGATAGACTACAAATTGATTCATGTAAGAAGGGGTATGGCAACGATACATTGTGTCCAGGGAAGGTGTGGGAGGATAGACTAGAGTTTCAATCATGGATTTATCGAGGCGGTAATTAACGATCCTCGTGTTTACGCTCTCGTGAGACAAAGAGCTTCACCCCAATCTTTGGATGATAAGGAGTGGGAGAATAGAAACTGGCGTTTATCGTCATACCAGAGTCAGCGCGATTGTAATCTAACGATGAAACACAATAGAATCGGGTGGTGAGAAGAAGAAACCGTGTAATTGCGGACCTGAAACAAGGGACCTAGTGAGCGAATGTCGAGCGGGGAAAGGAGTGAATGGCGTCGTCGGGTACGGCAGTAGATCAGAGTGCAAGGTATCGATCATTTGGAAGGTACGGTATCTGTAGATCACAGGGTACGCTATCGATCAGAGTGTACCATAGAACAGTATATCAAGGAATCAGCGGATACAGTAGATGGGGAGGATACGGTATCGATCGATCAGTGAATGATGAGATGATTGTCCTCGGCCACTCCGTACTTCTGCTTGTGCTCCTCGAACAGCTCCACGAGTCGCTTGATGTAGAGGGAGTGGAGGTCGTTGATCTGAGGTTTCAAGGGGTTAGTATTAGAAAGAGGAGGGGCCGTCGTATGTTGAGTCACATAGACCTATCCAAATAACAAATGTAAAAGAATGTCGTTGATTTGAGGTTTCAAAGGATTTGTATTAGGCAGGGAAGGGAATATCGAATGCTAAAGCGACAAAGTGTTGTCCAAATAACAAATGCAAAAGAATATCGCTAATCTGCAGGGATTGATTTTATGCAGGGGAAGACAGAACCTTCGAGGTGGCTTTCAAGGAAAAATGAGAGTACATGTCGTTGTTCTGCAGTTTCACGGGTTATTATTAAGCAGGCGAGGGACTGCCCAATGCTCAAGCTTCCGTTTCGATGTTCAACGAGAAAAAAATTCAAGCGCAAATAGTTGATCTGAAGTTTCGAAGGGTAAGCATTAGGCAACCATTGAACTTTTCGATAGTAATGTGTTCTTTGCTTCCTGAATGTATTCCAAAAAAGCTAAATCGTCACATTGGGAATGCGTAGATAATGAGCAGTATTAGAAGCTTAAATTCACCTGCTCCGGGGTGGGATTGACTGTCTTCTCAACAGGAATTGGCGCGCCGAGGACGGTATTGAGGTCGTGTCTGCAATGTGTTTACCGTATATTTTATGGATTACGGTAGTTTGCTCAGATCC
The DNA here is from genome assembly GCA_900490705.1 of Pristionchus arcanus. NCBI lineage: Eukaryota > Metazoa > Nematoda > Chromadorea > Rhabditida > Neodiplogasteridae > Pristionchus > Pristionchus arcanus. The sequence goes on from LS485913.1 coordinate 110,763, forward strand.
GATACACAAGTGAGTTGTGGCGGTACTAGCTTTGCAAGTTAATCAGTCAATATCATGATTACAGTTTACCTACGATAGTTGGCCAGGTCATAGGCATGACTTGCGTGAACTACAGTATTCCTTACCTGAAGGGCAGAAGTCCGGCATTGTAGTTGAAGATGCCTCGACCGTGGAATAGCGGCGGCGAGAAGCCGGCAATGTTCTTGAACCACGTCTGGAACTGACGCAGGAACGTGCCCTGAAAAGGGGGACGGGGTTACGGTTGTTCGCTGGGTCAGATACAGTACCTTCTCGTTGGCCGCTTGCAAGTAGAGGTCATTCTCGCCGAAGCCGAAGCACGGCACGAGGTGGGCGCCGGTCTCGAGGGCGAGCTTGATGAAACCCTGAGAAGAATGCGGTAGCTACCAGGGTTACGGTAGATGGATGAGTACGGTAAGGGTGGAGGGTGGGGTACGGTAGGCAAGGTTACGGTACCTTCCTGGCCTTGAGCGTGAGCACGTGCTTGCCGGGGTGCGCGTCGAGGGCCTCCTCGGCGCCGCCAACGACGAGGACTGCGGCCTCGCCCGTCTTGGGACCACCGAGGACGTATCTGGAAATGAGGGAAGACCATCATAATTCTGCATGGATGTGACTTGCATGATGCAAGTTTCAACGAAATGCCAAGTATGGGGAAGAAAATGGAAAGAAGTGATAATCTTCGAGCGAAGGGGGATATGTAAAATGTATGCATGCGAACTGTCTTATTAATGTTCTGATTTTCTTCGATTGAATTCGATGTTTCATGAGGGCGTAGAGTATGGATAAGAAATGTAGGGTGCGCTAGAGAATAATGAGAGAAGAAAACAATTGGAAATCATCCTTCTTTGTTTTTCTTTTCGTCGATTGAGTTCGGTGTTTCAGTAGGGGGTCAAGCATGGAAAAGCATTGAGTGAATCGCTGATAAGGAATGTAGAAGGTGAAAATGAAGGAACTTCTTCGCTTTTTGGCCCAGGCAACAACCGCTCCGAATGTTGAGGGGGTTGGGGAATGAGAATGGTAGGGAGGGAATACTCTGTGAGAAAAGCCTGGGCCAAAAACCGAAGAAGTGCCAAAATGAAAATACGAACTTGAGCGAGTCCTTGGAGGCGTTGATCATGCCGTGCAGCAGCATCCATTCACGGCGCAGAGGGAACGAGAATTGACCGACCTGAAAGGCAGAGGGTTATGGTAGTTGGGTGGGTCAGATTGATGATCTGCTGTGATCTTCAGAGATCAACTGTTGTAAGGCTTGCGATCAGGCTTGTCATCGATAGAAGTATAGTTTTTTTAGATGCGATAAGCGATCCGCGAAGCCTGTACTATCTCCCCATTGATCTTGTTTATGGGGTTGTGTGTAAGCGAGAGTGTAGTCACTCGAGCTATCGATAAGAGGATCACGCTGGGTTATGGTTGAGAAGCGCATGTTTGTGTGTGTGTGATTGGAATGACAATAGATTACGAAATGAGCGGAGCCCTGGAGGAGGGATGTTTCAGGGTGAGGCGATAGTTGCTTGTGGCAAATGATGGACGTTATGAGAAACAGCTGCGTGCGAAAATATTCGTATTTCCGGGCAAGATATCTTTCAAGCACTGGTTGGTATATGCTTGCGTGTAAGAGCCTCACAAAACTTACCAAAGTGCACAAGTGGAAGTTGATGTTGGGGAAGCGGTCCATGATTCCGGTGCCGTTACCGACGAAGTTGTAGGCGGAGATGGATATGATTCCATGTGGATGGAATCCGATGAGGTAGTTCTGCAATTGGCTTATCTCTCTGGTAGGTGGAGCAAACTGTGAATGACAGTTTACGCTAGTTTGATAGGAAGGCTCAAATATATGATTTTGAGAAGCTCACAGCCCACCTTGTTATTAGGCAGCTCCGCAGTTGCGTGGAATTTGATGGGGAAGAAGGAGCAGAACCAATTGTGCAGGCTGAGCTGGCGCAGATAGCGAGAGGCGTAGGCTCCTGGAATGGGGTTGGGTGACCTGGTAAATCGATGCTTTGAGGGGTTTTGAAAGGGATGTTGAGGGAGCCTCGGACTAATGTCACAGCGGAACCTATTCAAAAACTATTCTTCAGTAAGCGCTTGATTTGAGGGGGAGGTTGGGTAGCCCGGTGAACCTATGGTTTGAAAAGTTGTGAAAGCTGTGTGAGGAGGATTCGTATCAATTTGAGTTCATCTTCTATTGCAAAACAATTTTAAAAATTCGCGTTTGAATGGGGATTGGAATGGGGTTGGGTGACCAGGCGTGTACACGCTTTGCAGAGCTGTCAAAGTAGCATGAGGTGGATACCGACCAATTATACTTAGGATCCAATTCCCATCTTACAATTCGCTTACTTTGTTTAAAAAATGTTGTTGGATAACCTGGTGAAGCAGTGATTCAAAGGGTTGTGAAAGCTGATTTCATTGTCGACGGCATTACCAAAACTATTCTTCTTATTCACAGCGAATGTGGAAAACTGAAACTACCTTGCTTCGGTGAATCCCAGTCCCACCAGAGCCAGCCAATGTAGGCAGCAATGACGAGGTAGTAGCCAGCGTACAACTGTAAATGAAGTTAGTAGTACGGCAGGAGTACGGTATCAAGCCTCGATATCAACAATGTTAACACTGCCCCGCAGGCGCCAGTTGATTAGTTTGCGTGGGTGCTGGCCAAACATGTGTGCCTATAGTAATGGGAACGCATTCGTTCACACTTCCTACGAGAGAGTGGGCAGATTGGAGAGGAGGGAATGTTGATCGGAAAAAAGAGAAAATTCGTACCAGCCAGCAGGCGATCACCCACGCTACGATGGGGAGCAGAAACGCGAATAAAAAGTGGTAGAGCACGCCGGCGGTCTGCAATGGGAGGGTATGGTAGGGGTACGGTAGCCAGTTTGCGATAATAACGGACTGATTATTAGGAGGGAATTACGGTACCTGTAGTCGTCGTTGAAGGGGCACGTGCAGAGGCGCGAGCTCGATGCCTCCAAGCTTAGTCATGGCCTGAAGGTGGGTGAGTGGGTTGAGGGAATGTGATGGAAGCAAATGGTATAATGTACAGGGTAAATGGTTATTAGATTATTTATTAACCAAGGAAAACGTGAGAGCTATGTAAGTTTTCACTTTGACTGATACCAGTGAAACTAGAAATCGCCTAGGACCGAAAAGATTATCTTCTCGTGGCTAAACATTGCGAAGCTCTAAAATATATTTTTCCCATCTCTGAAGAATAATTAGCGTGCTTCATCCGTTGGGATGAATACCTAGGCGCTGAATCAGGGAATCGCCTAGTCTCTCGAATCAAGGATTACAACGCTAATGCTCGCGACACGCGGCGTGGCTAGTGGGGAAGAAAATGAGAAGAGAATAGAGATTGAGGGGCGGAATGAGTGGAGATGATAAGGGGGCTCCCCCTCCTTGGGTAAGGTGATAACGCGTGATAATGGACACGCAAGACAAGACAAGAGAGGAGGCGAGAGTACACGTTCGATGGACGGACCAATGTACTCGTCTCTCCATTTTGCCTTGTCTCTCGTCGGTCAGAGAAACGAGAGATGATGCGAAATGAGGAGAGACGGGAGTGATTCAACCAGGACAAAAGAGTGCGAGATCGGTGGAGAGCACTGAGACGAAGGGACAATTGGGTCGAGGTGTGAGAGAGGTTGAACTTTGGATTTTCTCTCACTTTCGTGTCGGAAGATGCGTGTTTCAATGTTGGTATGAGTGACTAGAGTAGGGGGTAAAGTGCTACACCGAGCGATGATACACCGAGCGATGATACCCATATGATTTTAATATACTCCACTGTGTTGTATCTGCATTTGTGTTGAACTTTGGATTCTTCACTTTCATATCGGAGGATGCGTGCGTGCGTGACTATGTGTTTCCAAGATAGCTGGCAATGCAGTACATGTTGGTATCTAGTTTTACGGCGTCCTGATATGTTCGATGGTGAAACTGCACTAATGATATTATCCTCTATGTCGTGAAAACAGCCCCATTGCTGTAAGTATTGCTGTAAGTAAGCATTGTATTGTAATCACTGCAGGCTACACTGTAGAGACAAAGGACTAGCATATTCAATCGTTTATTACTATCATGGGCAAAGCTGAGCCGGGTACTCGTATTGTGTGCGTGACAAGTTGAGCAAATTACTACAATCGTCTAAGATCGATAATCAAAATGTGGTGGTAAGCGTAGTTCGTCAACAGTGTATTGTGAATGGCGGAGGGATACGGTAGGAGGGGATACTGTGTAGGTCAGTGAATCTCGAGCTTCTTGTCCTCGGGCACACCGTACTTGGTCTTGTGCTCCTCGAACAGCTCAACCAGCCGCTGGACGTAGAGGGCGTGGAGGTCGTCGATCTGAAATGCATTTCATTCCGTTCGATTTAGCCTCAAATTGGCATCATTTACGCGTTAGAAAGCACATGATATCTCATGTTTCAAGATTTTGTCATGACGGTGAGGGAGGGGTTTAGTTTGATCGATCTTCTTCACCGTTCTCGAAATACAAGCGAAGTTTTGCGGTTTCAATGGGTGGTGATTGGGTAGTTGGAAATTTCTCAAATGGTGATCCTCGCTTGGTTAATATAGATAAACCAGAACGTAGAAAGATGGTGAATATCACCAACCTGCTCCTGGGTGGGCGTGCCCGTCTGCACGACGGGAATGGGCGCGCCGAGCACCGTGTTCAGCTGCTTCCTGAGGGGAAGAAGGTGATCAATCGATAATTGGGAAATCACGACTACAGTAACTCCGCACAATATTGGTACCCTATCGGGGAAACAGTATCCCTATAGTGTGCTAATCAGCAACATAAGTTTTTTTAAAGCTGCTGTAGAATGAAACGGATGAAATATGCTAAACACTCAGATTCATGCCCCGAATGGACTATACCTGAAGGGTAGTAGGCCAAGGTTGTAGTTGAAGACGCCGCGGCCGTGGAACATGACGGGCGACACGCCCCACATCTTCTTCACCCACGTCTGGATCTTGCGCACGAGCGAGCCCTGAAGGAGGGTTACGGTAGTTGCCGTATCGCTATACAGTATGATCTCGCCGTGTCAGATTCATTTCTGGGCCACAGTAGTTATCGATACCGTACCTGCTCATTGGCGGCCTGCAGGTAGAGGTCGTTCTCGCCGAAGCCGTAGCAGGGCACGAGGTGCGCGCCCGTCTCCAGCGCCAGCTTGATGAAGCCCTGAGGAGTACGGTAGTTAAGAGGGGTTACGGTATTCCATTTTGTTGTGCGAGTACCAATGATACCTAGAGGAGTTATGGTAGTCAGCGAATATCAGTATATTGTGATAATTACTCGTGTTCGACTTTCTCAGGGAAAACCGCAGCGAAACGCGAGTGTGACGGGGTGCGAAACGTTGGAAACTAAGTTGGAGTAATTGTCTCGACTCTCACTTTTCGTTAATTGTGTGGGGGATGGGGGGGGGGGGAAAAAAGAAC
>LS485913.1:116241-128672 GCA_900490705.1 Pristionchus arcanus
AGGGGGGGGGGGGAGTAAAGTACTCACTGGGATACGATAAATACCCCCAATTACGGTAACTCAGAAGGAGATTACGGTAGCCTACCTTTCGCTTGTTGAGCGTGAGCACATGCTTGCCGGGATGGGCGTCGAGGGCCTCCTCGGCGCCGCCAACGACCAGGACTGCGGCCTGACCCTTGCGACGGTCGCCGAGGACGTATCTGGAAGCGAGGGGGGATTGTTGACGAAAAAAGGTGGGAATATCGTGGGAAATGGTGAAAATGGTCGCAAACGCGTCCGAGAATGTTCATGTTTCAGTGGTTTGATGAATGTAAAGAAATCGCTTGGCAGTCAATGCGAGAAATGTTGCCGTTTTCAGAGAAAATCAATATGTTAGAGGCTCATTGAAACAATATTTGTTGCCGGGAATTATCGGGTTTCAATGAGTTGGTAACAGGGGGGAAGCTATTGGTGATCAATGTGAGTGGAGCCATTTGGGAAAATATCAATACAAACAGTGATTCCATGAATCAGTGCTCATATCTTCGGTTTTCAACGACATAGTAATTGTGGGGTATCGCTTGGAATATCAGTAGAGTTTCCTCAGACGCCCGATAATAAACTACAGTACTCACCTGAGCGATTCCTTGGAGCAGTTGATGAGGCCGTGCATCATGAACCACTCGCGACGCAGCGGCATCCAGAACTGACCCACCTGAGAAGGAGGGAAGGGTTACGGTAGCGCGGTGGATACGGTAAAGAGATGTTTGGTCATTGTCATGATTTAACTGGGTTACTGTAGCTGGTTCGGTGGGTCAAAGCCACGACCTATTACGTACCAGTGTGTACAGATGGACGATTTTGGGTCATAGTCATGCTTTGGAAGCTGGTTCGGAGTTTCAATACTATGAAACTATACGTACCAGTGTGCACAGATGGAAGGAGATGTTGGGGAATCGGTCCATCAGGCCCGTGCCGTTGCTCATGAAGTTGTAGGCGGAGATGGAGATGATCCCGTGCGGGTGGAAGCCGATGAGGTAGTTCTGGAGGAGGGGAGTGTACACTAGATCGGTGGGGCCAGATTCGTGATTCAGCCCATATAAATAAGCAAGCACGCGTCTCGGGATTTACGGATTTCATCGAGTCGGTAAACAGGCTGGGATTGCCTGTTGATTAATGCGGTGTCAGCACTAGCCTCAATCAAATTTAAAAACTCGATTTGGTCGGATGTGACATTACTAATGGGCCCAAAGAGGTTCAATGTGACAGATTCGTTATTGAGTACGGTAGTTCGCCAGGCCAGACTTCTAATCGACCCAAGTGTACTGTAGTTCTGCGGGTCATATTCCCTCACCTGGTCAGCGGGCAGCTCGGCGGTGGGGTGGATCGAGAGAGGGAAGTAGCTGGTGAAATACTTGTGAATGCGCATGTTGAGGAAGTAGCGAGACGGGTAGGATCCTGAATGAATTGCATTGAGGTTACGGTAGGATTGGCGATCGATAACTGGGTTGTTTCAAAATTCCACACGATCCTTGCGCAATGCTTTCTGACTCGCTGTTCGGTGAAAGAGAACGCAGTTTAATGGTAACGATAAAGGTGACTCGGTGAACTGGTGCATCACCGAGATATAATAGTTCCTTATTGCCAGGGGTGGTTGATATGCTTGACACGAAATGGGCAAAAAAAACGATAACTGATCGAGATACCGTACCCTTGTACGGCGAGTCCCAGTCCCACCACAGCCAGGCGCCGTACGCAAGCACGACCAGCAGGTAGCCGGCGTAGAGCTGGAAAGGGGGCATGGGTTACGGTAGATGGGAATCGATAACTGGTTGGATATTGTTGTCGAGACTTAGTGACTACTGTAGTCGAGAATCGAGAACTGGTTGGATACGGTAGTCAGTAATCGACAACTGACTAAATTATCGTAACTGGGATACGGTAGATTCGATAATTGGTTACGGTAGGATACGGAAGATAAAAATCGATATCTGGATACGGTAACTGACCAGCCAGCCGAAGAAGGCCAGAATCAGCACGGGCGTACAGAACGAGCACCAGAAGTGGTAGAGCACGCCGAGCGTCTGGAAAATCGATAATTACGGTAGAGTATTGATTGGTGGGTGGTTACGATAGAGGAAAGGTAATTGCTATCCTATTGTGCACTGCACAACTTTGATACTATCGAAATTAGGATGTTTCAAGAGTGTGCTGTGGACTCGTTGTGGTCATGGTTCTGCCCTGAGGATGTTGGTGAAACCATTCGAGCTAGTAATAAAGTTAGCGAGAACATTATTGTGATTCATTCTATTCGACCAATGCGAGATTGTTGTTTTTTTTGGGTGTTTGAAATGGCTTCTGGCTTAAAATTAAGGACGTGATTCTCTCCTGATGACAAGGTACTAGTGAAACCGCACACCAAGTAGTGCCAAAGTGCGAACGGTGGTGTGATTCATTCGTTTTTTGCACACTGGATAAGAGGCCAGCGAACACCAATAATCACAAGCAGTATCGATTTTGGGGGTACGGTAGGGGGGTTTAGTACCTGCAGTCGTCGCTCCCACGGCAGCTTCATGGGCGCGAGCTCGATGCCGAGTACGGTAGTCATCCTGGAGATTATCGATTGATTGCGGGAAGTCGGGGGTCAACAGACGCGGAAGAAGTACGGTAGTAATGCAACGGGGATTTATCGATTGATTGTGGTAAATGAAGGTCATGAGAATACGTGAATACGGTATACGCAGAAGAAGTACGGTAGTTATCTTATGGTGATTAGAGTGTTATATCGATTGAGCTGGGAGTAGTTTACGAAAGTGAGGAACGCGGGGTCAACAGGCGCGAAAGTAACAGAGGTTGTGAGAGGAGGGGAAGCAAGGAGTAATGCAAGGCTAGATGTTCAGAGTGGATAGAGAAAGCGGAGTGAAAGCGATAAGGGACGAGTGAAGTTTGAAACGGATGCGCCAAACTGTGTGGCGAAAAGGCGAGATAAAGGTGGGAGATGGGCGTAGTGATGACCTCGCAATAAACAGCCTCGCTTACAATTAGAGTGAACGGTCAGAGAAGCGACAGACAAGGCGAAATGAGGGGGTCAGACACGAAATTGCGATTAGGAGCAAGAAACTAGGGGAAGGGAAGGGAACGAAACGGAGGAGATCAAGCCGAGATGGGAAGGAATGGCGAGCGGGAGAGAGGGGGATGAGGCAAAAACAAGGAAGGGAGAGGGGGAAAGGGATGGAGAGGGAGGGAGGGGGAAGGGAAGAGGGTGGTGTAAAACGGGGAAGAGGGAAGGGTCAGTTTTATCGAATCACGTAGACTTTGCGCCGATTTGGCAAAGAGGGCAAGCGGTAAACAAAGTCAGTTATCGATTGACTACCTGGATCCGGGGTTACGGTAGCAGGATAAATATTGATTATATTGCAGAGACGCGCCCGCCGATCAAGTACGTGCTCGATGTGACGATCGCCTACCCGAATGGAGGTAAGAGGGCAGAGATCAAAGATCAATAGTGATATCTTGTTTCTACCGCATTTCACCCCACGCTAGAGTTAGTAGGCACAGCGAAACGCGAGTGAGACGGGATAGCGAAACTTTGTTCACGCTGGAACAATGAACTGGTCTCTCTCGCTGTGCTAGAGAGCAGCTAGAGAGCATGACAATTGGAGAGAGACAGTTGCTGGTTCATTGGAGAGCTGGGAGTGCATGTGAATCATGCACGTGTAATGGCAAGGTTGATTGAAGCAGTGAACGATGTCTGTGATCGAATATCCTTAACGTGCAGACTAGGTGTGTTCGTGCGCCAGGTAGGGAACTAAAGCGATTGGGATGAAGCAGATTTGATTCGAGCGGCATAGCCCTTCTAGAGCAAAATAATTGTGCAATAATTGCTAATCAGCGATTGATGTAGCTGATGGACAAGGGCACTGAACGATGATAGCGATTTGATTGGGTGTCCGTTTGTTCCCTTCGGTGGAATTTCCTTATAGGACACAAGGTGTGATCGTGCACCAGGTAAGGAACTAGAGCGATAGGGAAGATGAACATTCGTTTGAGTGGACGCCCTATTGCTAAAGAACAAAATATCTTTGCATAAATACTGTTGTGTGCGCAATTGCGTTCGGAAAAGAAATGTAGTCGATATGGGGGGAAAATAGTGAACGATGCCTATTTTATGCCTTTGATGTTGGTAGGAGCAAAAATCAATTATGTACAGTGATAGTGATCTGATAAAGGCGTCAGGTGTTTTCGCGCACCGGGCTAGAGATATGGACGAGTCGTATGGGTTTTCGATTGATCTAGCCGACATTCCTTCGTAACCTACAGGAGAAAAAATAGGGTAGGCAGAAAAGATAGCAGGCAGTTTCATGTATCTACAATATTATGAAGGGAGTTGTGAGGTTGGCGACTTTAATGCTACCCCTCTCGGTAAGACAACCAAACCAATATCAATAAATTCGCTGAGTTAGTACAGCGACTCGAGTGCAGGGCTGAACGCATGTCCTAGTCCGACAGCCTCTTTTTTTTTAGCAAACTAGCTGGCTATCAAAATCGTCGATTCCATTTCCAATGAACTCGAGTAATAGAATTGTCATTACAGTGCCGCTCTCCCTCGCAACGTGCGCGATCGGCACTCGCGAGAAGTGCGACATCGCCGTCAACTACAAGCTGTTCAAGGCCGATGAGGTCAGTAAATAATGAGCTGTTATTGAAACATAAACTTGGGAGGGCCACACACATTGGGTTTGAGCATGAGATATATGCTGAGGCCGTATGCTTGAACCTCGATAAACAGTTTGCCCGGCAAACGTGACGTCACTAGCGGATGGGGAGGCGTTTGTCGTCAAAGCCTCCCCCTACGCTACTGACGTCCCATTTGCCGGACAAACCGTTTGTCGGGTTCATGCATGCGGCCTCTGGAAGCTGTTCAAGGCTGATGAGGTTGGTGCACTTGAATTGTGGATGAAACTGGAGATTGGATAGGACAAATAGGCTGGTGGGTTATGTGGTATAAAGGGAAGTAAAAGCTGTTCAAGGCCGATGAGGTGAGATCAAAGATCAATTCGGGAAGAAAACTTCCGTTAATTGAAAACAGTTCACAGTCATAGAAACTAGGCGATTCTGCGCGACTCGCTATGGACATAAGCAAGAAGGTGCGAGGTAGCATTAATTCTTGGTATCTCTTGTTTCGGAAAAGATACACTATTGCTCATTGCCCGCGAACAGCGCGATGTTTGTGAAATTCGGCGAAAATGTGCGGTGATTTAAAAGCATTTTAATTGAAGCTGGCGCAGCGAATTTATGATATTAACCAGGCGTAGAAACTAGGCGATTTCACGCGTCTCGAATTGATCATGAGGGCAACGGTTTCGAGGAAGTAGTTCGTTGCTGGCTTTGGAGAGCAAAAAAAATGTGGTGAAAAGGAGCGATATTTGTGAAGCAGGGTATTGGTGATTAGAGTTGTTATTCCGAGTAACTCGGCACTCGCGAGTGAAAAATGAGAAATCCACTCGCGAGTGAAAATCCACTCGCGAGTGAATTCCTTTGTCCGCACTCGCGAGTCAAATCCACTCGCCGAGTGAAATGAATTCTCTCTCATTCCTTCTCTACTCACCAAAATCAGGCGACCGGTCTCTCCATTCTATGGGGGATTCAATGGAGTGTTCAATTTAATCAATTCTCGATTCGAATTCTACAAATACACTCGCGAGTGGATTTTCACTCACGAGTGGATTTCTCATTTTTCACTCGCGAGTGATCCAACCGGTCCGAGTGGATCAGAAATGAACTCGGCGAGTGGCGAGCGCTCGCCGAGTGTCACTCGAGCAAACAACTCTATTGGTGATGAGAGGAAGGTGCTGATATTTCCTGATGGGTATGAGCAACGACGTAAAAGCCGAGGAAAACGCTAACGCTGCACATATTTCCAGAGGTGTGCGCTTACTAGAGATAACACCTCGGAAGGGTCAGGGTCCACCCAGGACACAGATTGAAAGACATCCTTGAAACACGAAAAGTCATCTTAGCATAATAGCGCGAAACTCTCATACAGTCTTATTCACTGCAGCTATTTCTGCCATATCTTGCACTTTAGGACCTCTAAATTCGCTATTTACTTGTCGGTGACTAGGCTTCACTCCACCGCGAGCTTAGATAAGTGAAAGCTCGCAGAAAAGCGAAAGCATGTGATGATATGATAGTAGAGTAGCGTGGCGTTGTTTACTGTGAAGGGATAGATCAGGGAAAGTGAGAAAAGTGAGAAAGTGATGAGAACAAGCTCTAGCAGGCGTTGAGATTAGTGCCCTGATGAAAGATAGCTGCCGGGGTCAGGGTCCAGTCCCCAAAGGTGCTGATTATGAAGGGCTTATGAGGGTGATAAAGGTTCTCTGAATGATTAGAGATGAGGCAAAATGAAGAGAAAGGAAGATTGCTCGCGAACAAGAAAGATCACAATGAGGCAATCGGAGGGAGATGGCAGGAATCATTGGGAGCAGGGAACCAGGTGGATTGCGGGTGCGGGGATGGGTGAAGTGGGAGCGGATGTGAGGGGTTTAATACACCGACCGAACCTAGTACGATATAAATTTATGAACGTGTGATCCCCGATCGAAATGTATTCATGGGTGAGTTATTGACCAGGCAGATCGCTGGAGCGAAGATGGGTGAAGTGGGAGAGGGGAAAGATGGAAACTAATTTTACCAACGAGAGTGTTAAAGACGAAACTAGTAAAGCGAGTGTACTTTAGCTTCGAATTTCATAAGGGCGCATTTTGGCAAGGCGATAGTATCGGGGGAAGCTGCGGTGATTGATTTTGCTCAGGATCACTGGTTCATTAGAAATTGTATGCGCTGGAAATGTAGTAGTGGCCTAATCAACTTCCTGGCGGATCGTGGATGCAAAGGTGGGTGAAGTGGGAGAGATGATGAGGGGTATGATAGTTTTACGGCCCCTCCCAATAGGAATCAAATAATATGAGTGTTCACAGTTGGATTCCAGTCATAATTCATAGTTGGGGGACAGCCAGGTGGATTGTGGGTATACGAGTAGATGAAGATAGGCGAAGCGTGTCGAGTTCTGATCATCAGCATTTCAGTCGTTTATGCAATTATTCTATATCGCGCAACGAGTTCCTGCAGGAAAAGTTTTCGAATTGACCGGGAGCTCGAAAGATTGTGGTTATTACGATAGGTTGCATGGATAAGCAAAAAGCGATTGCGATATGACGATGGAAGGTGGTACACAGGATTAATAATCAGCTGGATCAGTTGTGAGGTATACGTGGGGTCTCCCTTCTCTCTTATATACCCCCTGCCGTGAGTGTGCTGTGGTCTGCGATCATGGTTCGATTTGAACAGAGGGACGGGAGGGCAGACAGCGACAACAGTGTACTGCCAGGGCACGCGAGGGACACAAAATGAGATGGGAGTAAATCTATCAGCGGCAGCGAACGTTGATGATACGTGCCATCACCCTCTGCCTACTCCTAGTACTGCCTTCTAGTATTGCCTACGTGATGCTTTTGAAACAATCGGGCGGTTGGGAGTGTTTGCGTGAAGCAAGTGAGAATCAATAGAACAGTGTTGTAAAATGAGTGTTGGGAAAATGCAGTGGGTCTGAGCTCTCCTCGCTCTTATATACTCCCCCCCCCCAACGGTGATTAGCGATCTTAGCCTAGGCTAATCGCGTAACCAGTGCACCGCCAGGGCACACGAGGGGCACAAAATGAGACGGGAGCAGGGAGGGAAGGGGGGGGGGGAGATGAGGGAAGGCGGAAGAAACACACAAAGAAGAGGCAAAGTGCACTAGAGCGAAGGGACAGGGAGCAATGAGTCGCGTGTAGTTTGTAGTGTGGTTATTTTTTGAGCGAGACAGGCAGTTCTGAAGGGGAGACAGGGAGGTCAATATGAGATGCCGAAAACAAACGGATGGTGGATTGCGGTTGCGAAGTGCAGATATCTGTGAATAGACCGGGGGTATTTCGATGTGATGTCGAAAGCATCTGTTATTCAACAATTTCATACAGAAAACATGAAAAATGGTGATGGTGGACTGTGAACTGCTGCTTCGGCGCTGCAGTGGGTAGGTATGTAGTGCTGGTATTTTTTTGAGTAAGGTAGGCAGCTGTGAAGGAGCAGACAGGAGGGCAATACGAGATAACAACGACCTTGTGGATTGCAGCTGCAGTAGGCGGTGATCAGTGGATGAAACTGAGTACTTTGATTGATTGTATGCGTGCTCTTCTATTCAACATTTTCATACTAAACCCCAGAATTATTGCGAAATGCGAGGTGAAAAGTGAAGTCGCGACCTGCTGCTTTGGCGCTGCATTAGGGGAACATGAGAGGAAGAGAAAACTTTTCGTCGATTATATGGCGTATTCCGCTGCGATTAGAATCCTATTATTAAAATCACCTCGCCACAGGTCGCCCTCGATTAAGAGACCGGATCGGTAAAAACCGACCACCCCGCGGACACGCAGCCCCTTTTTCTTTCAAATCCTTCTGGTATTGGTATGGTAGGAGGGTCTAGTCCTCACATTGTCAAAACCACCGAGGATTTTTGGTTCACGCTGATACGGTAGGAGAAATATCGAAATACACGATAAATGGTCAACAATTTATAATTTGAAAACGTGAAAAGCTATACTTATTTTTTCTTGTGCATTACATCAGAGGTGCCCAGGGGTGCAAAGAAGGATATTTAGATTGAACCCTGATCGATTCGTAAACCCCGAGTTGAACTAAGCTTTTCGTTTTTCGTCAATTGTAGGCCTTATTTCGAACAGGCGCTAAAGGTAACCTAGGTGTACGATGAAGCCCACTAGGTCATACGTCTAAATATTTGACAATTGGGTTATACCAATGTTTACTTTTTTCGATTTCGTCTCGGAAGTGCGCGGAACCGAGGTCATGACATTGGATCGTGACCGATTTGGCTATTCCTTTCGATTAATTTCGGCAACAAACCACACAAATAGCAATGTTACACCATATTGAGAATATTCAATACCATAAGAGTCGATTCTTCAATAGTCATTTTTTCGACCATGACCCGGGGTTCATGCCCCAAAAGTGGCCCATGACCATGAACCCCGGGTCATGGTCCGAAAAGGACCGAAAAAGTCATGATGGAGGAACTTCAAGTACTATATGCCAAAGTATACTACAGTAGGACAGTAAAACATTGTAGCCGAAAACGCCGTAATTGGAAGGGCGTGGGGCTGAGAAAAGTGTCTTTAGTGAGAAATTCTGCAATAAACACTTTTCTCAGTCCCACGCCTGTCGGAATACGGTATTTCGGGGTAGAGTACATTATTTGGTAAGAGTGCTAAGCATTGACGTATAGTACTTGAAGATCCTCCATCATGACTTTTTCGGTCCATTTCGAACCATGACCCGGGGTTCATGGTCATGGATCACTTTTGGAGCATGAACCCCGGGTCGTGGGTCGAAAAAATCATTGTCGCGGATTCAACTCCTATGGTATTGAATATTCTCAATATGGTGTAACAATGCTATTTGTGTGGTTTGTTGCCGAAATTAATCGAAAAGAATAGCCAAATCGGTCACGATCCAATGTCATGACCTCGGTTCCGAACACTTCCGTGACGAAATCGAAAAAAGTAAACATTGGTATAACCCAATTGTCAAATATTTAGACGTATGACCTAGTGGGCTTCATCGTACACCTAGGTTACCTTTAGCGCCTGTTCGAAATAAGGCCTACAATTGACGAAAAACGAAAAGCTTAGTTCAACTCGGGGTTTACGAATCGATCAGGGTTCAATCTAAATATCCTTTTTTGCACCCCTGGGCACCTCTGATGTAATGCACAAGGAAAAATAAGTATAGTTTTTCACGTTTTTAAATTATAAATTGTTGACCATTTATCGTGTATTTCGATATTTCTCCTACCGTATCAGCGTGAACCAAAAATCCTCGGTGGTTTTGACAATGTGAGGACTAGACCCTCCTACCATACCAATACCAGAAGGATTTAAAAGAAAAAGGGGCGGCGTGTCCGCGGGGTGGGCGAAAATGCTCGATTTTTACCGAGCAGGTCTCTTAAAATATAAACTCTTGTTTTTGATTTTTGGTGAATTTGGACCCGTGAATGTGGCGCACCACTAGGCAACTATCAATCGATTGAGGTGCGCCATGCCAATTCTGCTCTTGCCATCTCGAGTAATAATAATAACAATATCAGGTTCCGTTCCACGACGACACGAAGCTGCGCGACTGGATGTACGAGGTGTACAAGCAGAAGGACGAGATGCTCGGTTGGTTTGAATTGTTTGAATATTTGAATTCCCGCCGGAAACAGTGTTCAAAAAGTCATTTCAAATGGTTTTTGCTTTCGGGCACCAAGGACCGATTTTAGCCTAATCATTTCGGGCACATAGGGGACATAGGGGCCCTCCGGGATATAGCACCTTGGCCTAAAACCCAGTTCGGGCACCTAGATCTTTCCCTTCATCACTGGCCGGAAATTGTGAGAAATTAGAAAACTTGGCATTTTTTGTACAGCGACAGCAAAAAAAAGGTCAGGGAAGGAAAAAGAAAGTAGCATTTGTGCTTCAGTGGTAATTGATGAACAGGGTGGAGTGCGGGGCTCTAATAGTCTAGGATTTTCCAATGCAAATTAAAATAGTTGTGTTTTCATCAATTCCGAAGTACGTAGGCAAATTCTGCACGTGTCGGCCTTCCCTTTGATCTTCAGTGATTCTTGAAATTTAATAAATTTCTCTTCTTGCAGCCAATTACTACGCGAAGGGCGTCTTCCACGACGGTGAGGAGGGTACGCGCGTCGAGTTCTCGTGGTGAGTGGAGGGGAGATGGACAAGGGGAGGGGGGTCGGCATGCCCGCCCAGTCGAAGTAGTCAACCAGAAGTGGTAGGGTAAAGAAGGGACAATGAACTGAATGTTAATCCAGCGGCCACATTTGTGTATCACTATAAGTAGATGAACCTTGTGATGCATGCTGATCCGATGGGTGAAGACTGGGTATCCAATATTACATGAGTGTGCCCCTCACAAGTAATGCGCTTGCTTTGCTGATTTTCAAATCTCAGCAGCCGTTTATGTCGCGCAAAGTGACTCGTGACATCTGCGCTCCGGTAGGTAGTTATCAGAGTATTTGGACGATTCACCTCGATCAGATGTCTTCTTCGAAGAATAAGGGAAAAACAATTATTGTCATTTGTTTGCAATCTGTATTTTTGCTCGTTTACCGTTTAAGACAAAACTAGAATTCATAACTATTGGTGTTATTCTCTTTTGGGTTCGGAACTCCAGGAGCAAATTTCACTTTATTTATTAATAAATTTTCCATTGCAGGCCGAAGATCATCGGGCAGTACTCGTTCTGGTTCGGCTCTTTCATCGCTCAGGTATGGAAGGAGTTTGATCTTTGACCTTTGCAGCGCAGTTTAGTTTGTAGTTTGTGGTTTGGTGCGTGATCGCTACTTTCTGGGCACAAATATGAGGCCGGTTGCGAAAGAGTCAGGCAATCGCCTCCAGTTGCTGGCACAGCGAAATTTTCAGAAATTGTGAAAACTTGGGAATATAGGTTTTCGAGGGTGGTGATCATCCCTACCACCTTCCTTTTTGCACCAACTCGACCGGTGCAGCCGTGCTGCAACCATGCTGCATTGTGCCTTTTGTTGGTATCTCGTTTCCCGGTGGATGAAACTTTCTGAAAATTTGATCACTGGTGTAATCGACGATGGCGAGTCGAATCGTAATACTCCCGTTCATGAAAAATGCAAACTGCTCCAAATAAATTTATTTTCTCGAATACTAGGGCCGGGTGAAACTGGTTCTTCACATGGTCAGATGCGCCTCATTCAGGGGATCATTTTTCATATGCAGGGTATGGAGAAAAGTACTCAACTTCATATTTTTAAAATTACTTTTATCCTTACATTTTCTCCTTTTCCACCTGTTTTTGGCAGACATCGCACTGAGAGAGTCATTTCATTCTCCATTCAACGCAAGAATCGCGCGGTGTGCAAGGGAAAATGTGGAAATATGAACATAAAAGTAATTTTTAAAATATGAAGTTGAGTATTTTTCTCCATACCCTGCCTATGAAAAATGATCCCCTGCATAGGTGCCCGGGACACTCTCCGGGGAGTGCCCATACGTATGGGCACTCCCCTACCCATGTATAGGGGGTCATGGTCCAAAATGGGTTGGTAGGTCATGGTGGGTCATGACCAAGTACCGTACCCAATCGATCGTACAGTACCCAAAGATACCGTATATGACTACCGTAATACTCAGTTATCACGAACTGATTTTTTTGTTTTTCACCCACGTATGGGGTCGTGGTCCAAAATGAGGTGGTAGGTCATGGTGGAGCTTGACCCTGAAACTTATCCCAATGTGCTCATTATCGATTTTTGGCTACCGTAACCCTACCGTACCTCGGTTCGGCGGGTCAACTATTTTAGCCTT
>LS485913.1:138215-150716 GCA_900490705.1 Pristionchus arcanus
GCCCAAACTACCGTAATCAGAGCTTCGTGAGCTGACTTTTTTCAAAATAAGTTTAAAATTCGCTTCTTTGTATATTTATGGGAAGCTCATCGAGCATTTTTTTATACATTGGTCATAGAAAATATAATACAGCTGGCTGAAGAATTAGCTTCCAATAAATATACAAAGAAGCGAATTTTAAACTTATTTTGAAAAAAGTCAGCTCACGAAGCTCTGATCACTGTAGTTTGGGCTACGGTGGGAACATACCGTACCTCCGGGATGTCTACCCTGAACTCGACAAATTATGGCAAAATATTTGACACCCTCGGGATTTGAACCCCAACCTTCGTATTACCAGCCAATCGCGTTAGCCACTAGGCAATGATTTTGGGTTAAAAATATTTTCTTGAAAAATTGCTCGAGGACCCATAAAAATAATAATTTACCCATAAAAATGCAAAGAACCGATTTTTTAGACACACTTTGAAGAAAATCATTTTCCGATACCCAACTGCGATTACCGGGATACGATATATTACGGTAGAAAAATTTTCAGATCGATTTGTGACATTTTGGCAAAAGTGTGCCCCAAGGCTAAAATAGTTGACACGCCGAACCGGGGTACGGTAGGATTACGGTAGGGTACAGTGCGGTACCCCAAAAAAAAATTTCCTCGATGAACTATACATGTAGGCACAAAGAAAGAATTTTTAGAACGAAAAAACGAAAAAAATCAGTTCACGATGCACAACCGCGATACCGTAGTCAGAGGTACGGTAAGTTACTGTAGATTACGGTAGAATAATTTCCCGAACGATTTCAGCCACTTTGGCAAAAGTGTGCCCCAAGGCTAAAATAGTTGACACACCGAACCGGGTTACGGTAGGGTTACGGTAGCCAAAAATCGATAATGGTATACTGTAGAACACATTGGGATATATTTCAGAAACAAGTTCCACCATGACCCACCAACTCATTTTACATGGTTGCGCAGGTCCCACCAACAGGCTTGGCGGGACCTGCTCAATCGCGCATAAAAAAGTCAGTTCGCGATGGTTTGAGGTAGAGTTGTCTATGTGGAATTCATTCCGCAATTTCCGCATCGTTTTCATTCTCATTCTCTATTCCGCGTCTCGGCCATACCGGTTCATTCTAGTGCGGAATTTCCGAGTTATTGCGGAATTTCCGCAATCTGGATTGTGGATTAAAATTGAGATTGAGTATTTGTCCAATCTATGAAACATATGTACCCAATGGAAGTGACAGGGGGGATGGGATCCCCTCTCCAACTGGTCATGGTAAAATAGGTGTCGAGGGTCATACTATAACCATAGTACCATATCCAACAGTGTCTACTGTGCCAAAGCATGTATTTGTTGACTACCGTAACCTAGCGTAACCTGGTTCAGTGGGCCAACCATTTTAGCCTTGGGTCACATTTTTGCCAAATCGTCTGAAATTGATCACCAAGAGAGTTACCGCAGTCGGGGGATACGGCAGGTTACTGTAGAATCACTTTTGCCATCAATTTCAGACGATTTGGCAGAAATGTTGCCCAAGGCTAAAATGGGCTGGGGTACTGTATACACTTTTGGTTACGATACTAGGGTGGTTATGGGGTGACCCTCGACACATATTTTACACATAACCGCCATACGTTGGAAGGGGGGATACCCATCGGGGAGAATCGTGGGCACCTATGCTGTGAAACTCATTCCATTTTTATTTCAAATCCACCACCGAGCAGCGACTCGCGATTGCGGAAGAATGAGAATTGCGGAAATTCCGCAATTCCGCAAAGTTCCGCAATTCAATTGAGGGGAGAGACCGCGATGCGGAAAGAATGGAATCGAGGAATGAGAGGAGGGGAATTCCGCATTCCGTATAGACAACTCTAGTTTGAGGTACGGTAGCCGAATACGGTAATTTGGGTTACTGTAGTTCACGATGGGTATGGTATCAATTATCAATCTGACAAAAATTTTTTTATGGAACCATGACCCCCTATACATGGTTGCGCAGGTCCCACCAAGGCGCCGCCAGTGCTGGACACCTATGGTTTCAGGATTCAAGACTGCTCGTCTAACTGTGTCTACTTTACTTAACTATAGCAAATATTTTCAATAGAATAATAATAGATAATTTAGATAGATTAAGCTGATAATCACTCGTTTTGTCATTCTTCGTCGGCGAGGCAGTTGAATCATGTCCTCGATCGTTGGATTCCGTTTCTGAAATGAGGCGATCATTCAGCAGATCCCTGGTCTCATCGATCTGATCTCAGCCAACCAATCTTCACTTTTAAAAGAGAAAATTTAAATGATCGTGCTGACTGCACCCTGTTGTCGCATTCATTGCATATGACAGATTTCAGAAATCCCCGTTTTGATATCTCATCAATGACCAAATTTATAGCGTATTGGCTGTCTGCCAAACGTCCCGGACGGTCAGGTAACGAGTGAGGGAGCATGAAAAATTAGGAGAGTGCGCCCATCATTTGTATCTCTCGCTCCATTCCTCAGAGCCCTCCTTTATAATCACCAGAATAGGTAGAGATGACGAAGTCCGTTACGCGAGTCGAGCCACCATAATCCGAGCCTGACAATGAACAATACGGTAGGAGAAATATCGAAATACACGATAAATGGTCAACAATTTATAATTTAAAAACGTGAAAAACTATACTTATTTTTCCTTGTGCATTACATCAGAGGTGCCCAGGGGTGCAAAAAAGGATATTTAGATTGAACCCTGATCGATTCGTAAACCCCGAGTTGAACTAAGCTTTTCGTTTTTCGTCAATTGTAGGCCTTATTTCGAACAGGCGCTAAAGGTAACCTAGGTGTACGATGAAGCCCACTAGGTCATACGTCTAAATATTTGACAATTGGGTTATACCAATGTTTACTTTTTTCGATTTCGTCACGGAAGTGTTCGGAACCGAGGTCATGACATTGGATCGTGACCGATTTGGCTATTCTTTTCGATTAATTTCGGCAACAAACCACACAAATAGCATTGTTACACCATATTGAGAATATTCAATACCATAGGAGTTGAATCCGCGACAATGATTTTTTCGACCCACGACCCGGGGTTCATGCTCCAAAAGTGATCCATGACCATGAACCCCGGGTCATGGTTCGAAATGGACCGAAAAAGTCATGATGGAGGATCTTCAAGTACTATACGTCAATGCTTAGCACTCTTACCAAATAATGTACTCTACCCCGAAATACCGTATTCCGACAGGCGTGGGACTGAGAAAAGTGTTTATTGCAGAATTTCTCACTAAAGACACTTTTCTCAGCCCCACGCCCTTCCAATTACGGCGTTTTCGGCTACAATGTTTTACTGTCCTACTGTAGTATACTTTGGCATATAGTACTTGAAGTTCCTCCATCATGACTTTTTCGGTCCTTTTCGGACCATGACCCGGGGTTCATGGTCATGGGCCACTTTTGGGGCATGAACCCCGGGTCATGGTCGAAAAAATGACTATTGAAGAATCGACTCTTATGGTATTGAATATTCTCAATATGGTGTAACATTGCTATTTGTGTGGTTTGTTGCCGAAATTAATCGAAAGGAATAGCCAAATCGGTCACGATCCAATGTCATGACCTCGGTTCCGCGCACTTCCGAGACGAAATCGAAAAAAGTAAACATTGGTATAACCCAATTGTCAAATATTTAGACGTATGACCTAGTGGGCTTAATCGTACACCTAGGTTACCTTTAGCGCCTGTTCGAAATAAGGCCTACAATTGACGAAAAACGAAAAGCTTAGTTCAACTCGGGGTTTACGAATCGATCAGGGTTCAATCTAAATATCCTTATTTGCACCCCTGGGCACCTCTGATGTAATGCACAAGAAAAAATAAGTATAGCTTTTCACGTTTTCAAATTATAAATTGTTGACCATTTATCGTGTATTTCGATATTTCTCCTACCGTATCAGCGTGAACCAAAAATCCTCGGTGGTTTTGGCAATGTGAGGACTAGACCCTCCTACCATACCAATACCAGAAGGATTTGAAAGAAAAAGGGGCTGCGTGTCCGCGGGGTGGTCGGTTTTTACCGATCCGGTCTCTTAATGCAATTTGTTTAGGGCAAAGCGACACTTACATTGGCCTAGCTTCATCAATCCCTAAAATACCCGTCTTCTTTTTTTACGGTACCGTAGCGCATAATCAATCAATCAATCCCTACCATACCCGTCTTCTACTGTACCTTCTGTTCTATTGAGAACCTACCTTAAAAATTTACAGTCACCGCACCTTCTTTTTCATTCAATATCTACCGTACCTTCTGCCCAGCCGAGCATCTATCTCTCATATCCACTTCGGCTCCGGAGGCCAGAGCCATCATCACGCGGTAGTTGTACTGGTTCTTCTTACCCTCAGAGACGGTCGTCTGCTCGGACCTGATAGAGGGGAGGTCAAAGATCAAAGATTACAAATCAAATCTGATGTAGAAATCACGCGCCGCTATCAAAATAAAGCATCATTGGAGCACGATATGGCCAAAAGTCCTTCTAGTGTACACATGAATAGGGGACGATTTCGTGCGTCACCTACCTACTTTATCTACCCCAGCATTCAAAGTTCAGTGCGAGCTGATAACTTGCCGGATTGAAAAAAGAAATATACAACTGATAATGAACAGGGGAGTGCACGTTTCACATATCGTTTCACGCTATTATTTACCATAACCATACCTGTGCCAAGTATGTATTTGGAATCTTTGCGTCCTACAAGAACGGGTAGCCGCAAATAAATACGATTTTTTTCAACGGGTAGCCGACCTATTCCTATCAAAAACTGTCATATTTTGCACAAAACACTCAGAAAATTCAAAATTTTCTTACTGGGAGCCGACATTTTTTCCATTATCAGAATTTTTTTAACGGGTAGCCGCGTACTTAAGTACATGAAGTACGCAGGCATGACCATAACCCAAAACTACCGTACTCACATGATCCTAATCGTCTCGATATCTCCTCCATTATAACACGATCGCCAGAGTTCGTCCACGATTCGATTGATCTTCGTCATCTTCTCCTGTACGGATTATCGATTAGCATTTACCGTACTCACGAATCGTCCATCTACCGTATAACGGGTTTTTTTCGACTGATATCGAAGCCGTGAATTTGCAGCAATCCGGCTGATACCATTTAGACAATTAATTTTTTAATGTCAGGCAACGAACGTATACTGATCGCTCTAGCGGTTTCTCCAATCTATCCCCACTATGAAACACGACTCTTCCAGATGAGATTGCACTAGAAACATGGAAGCAGATTGATCAACGCCTTGTTACAATCTGTTCAAACCACTCCACTCATGGCAACTAATCGATCGTAACCGTACCCACCGTAACCCTTCCTCGGGACCCCCTTCTCACCTTGTGGAAGTCGAGCATGCTCTTGTCCACCGCGTCGATGTACTGCTGGAGATCCTGCAGAAGAGAGGGATTACGGTAATTAACTAATCCTTTACTTCATACTTATTTATTGAATCCGTGAAAGTGCATGCATTGAAAGCAGAAGTTTCGGTCGGGATATAGAGCAAAAATGCAGCCCAAAAGTGCTGGTCAGGAACAATTTGAGAAATCAGAAATATTTAGATTGAAAATGTATCACGAATGTTCGTCCTTCGGCAACAAGTGTTTCTCAACACGTCTTACCGCAAACCACTTGTAGAGATAGGATACGGTGATAGCCCATACCGTATTCTATCTCTACCATGATTCAATCAACAAAACACAACCGTCTCGTGCCAGAGACTACATAAATTATTTCAAGTATTTTTAAAAAAATCAATAAACCCACATCGACCGCATGGCCATAGGTCATCTTCTTCGCGAGTGCCTTGATGAATTTCTCGTCGGCTGCGCGCATTCCACCGGATGAGAGACGAGCACGGATCTCGTCAACCTGGGAGGTGATTAGAGATCTAAGATCAGAGATCAAACTACACTCTAGCAATTTCCAATCAAACATCGTTATCAATCAAAGATAACGAATTTCCAGGGACACCAACTTCAATGAGCCCCGAGAGTTTCGACATGATTATCACGCGATTCATCCAAGAATTGATTGATTCCATGACGCACCTTTAGGCTGACCCCCTGTTTTCTCTACGATTTTCGAAGGTCCTTGGGCAGGTCTCTTACGAGCCCGAGTTATGGGGTCAGTAGATCAAAGATGTCTCCAGGAGGTCACGTCAAAGTTAGTCGTTGAGGCTCGATTTTCCTCAATTATCTAAGTTCAGGAAAGAGCTATGAAAAGTTTTCTGAATAAAATGTAGCATTTCTCGAGTACTTTCAGGGTAAATTTTTGTTTTGTCTGATTTGTCAAAACTGCGGATATTGGGCGCTATTGAAGCTCACAGGTACGGGTCAAAAATTCTACATAGTCAGTGAGATCGGGCTCGTCGAGAGCTTTCGATTGGTGTATATAAAGTCGGAAATCCAGGGGGGCTTTGTACGAATTAGCCCCGAAATGGTGAAAATTGGACAAATTTCAGACCTGGGATAAGCTAGACAGTGGTAGATCAAAGAGAGGTCGCGACGAGTTTCCTAAATTGAACTTGATCTACGTGAATTTCTCGCTTCAGGAACGGTCAATCACTATGAAACCGTCATCAATGAATTCAGGGTGTCGAGATGATTTCAATAGTGTCTTCAAAATTGTGAAAATCGATTGTTTGGAATTATCGATTTTCTATCTTACGTGACCTCTCTTTGATCTACCACTGTCTAGCTTATCCCAGGTCTATAATTTGCCCAATTTTTGCCATTTCGGAGCTAATTCATACAAAGCCCCCTGGATTTTCGACTTTATATACACCAATCGAAAGCTCTCGACGAGCCCGATCTCACTGACTATGTAGAATTTTTGACCCGTACCTGTGAGCTTCAATAGCGCCCACTATCCGCAGTTTTGACAAATCAGACAAAACAAAAATTTACCCTGAAAGTACTCGAGAAATGCTACATTTAGTCCAAAAAACTTTTTCATATCTCTTTCCTGAACTTAGATAATTGAGGAAAATCGAGCCTCAACGACTAACTTTGACGTGACCTCCTGGAGACATCTTTGATCTACTGACCCCATAACTCGGGCTCGTAAGAGACCTACCCAAGGACCTTCGAAAATCGTAGAGAAAACAGGGGGTCAGCCTAAAGGTGCGTCATGGACCGGCCTATTTTAGTGAAATCTTAGCTGAAACGCGTGTTATGCAGTCTCAAGAGCGCAGTTCAGTTTAATTCTCCAATCTCCAGTTGCAGAGTCCCAATTATTTCTAACCAATTCGCTTTCTTACACTTAGAATGCCTAGCCAAGACCATGGAAATATATAAGATCAATTTACGCTGCAGCGCCAATTACCTTTCAAGCGAATTTCCAGCTCAATTCCGAGCAAATGCAACCTCAATCAGGCACGATCATTCGAGTTTCATGGGTAATACGAAAACGAGCAAACGATGCTCAGAGTATTGCGAGGTTAGAGTCAGTTTGTAAAAAAATATCCAAAGTGTAATAACAGCGATACATTTTCGGAACCATTTATTTTGAAATAATAATTTTGTCGCTATCAAAAATGCATGTGAAATGGCAGCTGACCTCATCTTTGACGGCCTTCAACTGCCCGTCCAACTCGCCCTGAGACCGCAGAAGATCCGATCTGCAGATAGGAGAAGAATTGATCTTTGGTCTTTAGAGTTTGATCTTTGGTCTTTAGAATACCTTTGATCTTTCCCCTCTTCCTCCAAAAAATCTCAAATAGAGAAGATGGAGCATACAACTAACGCGTTTTTGGTTTCACGCTGTTCCCATAAAGTAACAAGCCCAGTTAGAGTCGATAGTTACCAGCCGCTCAGTGCAAATCATACTCCTTAATAAAGGAGAGAGGCCTCCCGATGTATGTTTGTCCACTATTGCGAAAGTCACGTAAACAGGCTACTAAACTGTAAACAAGTCAAGAGGTCACGACATTGTAAACACGTCAAAACACGTCGCTCGCGCTTTCAAAATTGACAAATGAGCAGCGAAATGCACAGCGGTGAAACATGCCAGCCGATCAGACCCCGCCGAAGGCGGGGGCGAAATCGGCTGGTATATCAATAATAAAAAAATATTAAACAAGCATATTCGGCCACAATACCCCATGGGCTTTACCAGTAAAACAAAATTAGCGAATACTTGAATTTTCATCTCACCTCTTCTGTTCCATTCGCTCGTACTTTCGCTCCATATCGACCTTCTGCTCCTCCGAACCACTGAAATGGGGATACTGCATCGTTTCAGTAACTTGGACAATAAATTGAAGCGCCTACACTCCGAACCAGACAGCTCAGCTCACACTCACAGCTCACCTTTTGAAAATAGTGTTTCACAAACACTTTTTCTGCCATCTCTGATCCTGCCTACCGTATCCCTATCTTCAATCTGACCCCGATGTTCTACCGTACTCCATTCCTACCGTACCTCAACTCAGCCAATTCCTTCTCATTCGCAGCCATCGATCGGGTGTTCTCGATGAGCATCAGTTGGTCAGTCAGCACGCGTCGCTTGTCTTGCTGGGAAAATAAATAAATTTAAATTTGATTTATTCTATTTCACTAGGTACTCAAACATAAATCAGTAAACTTTGTTCCTATTGGACTATACGGACATTGTGAAACGCTTCTTAACCAGGTGACTTGCAATGTTCACCCTCCATCGCTCACGTTCGCCACTCATTTACCAATCAAAATTAAAGATAAGTACCCCCTCCAACCGTAAT
The DNA here is from genome assembly GCA_900490705.1 of Pristionchus arcanus. Lineage (NCBI taxonomy): Eukaryota > Metazoa > Nematoda > Chromadorea > Rhabditida > Neodiplogasteridae > Pristionchus > Pristionchus arcanus. Next base: position 146,990 of record LS485913.1, read on the forward strand.
CCAATCGCTTCTCGATACCTCACTTCTATCGTATCGTCACCATCTCTCCCACACTTCTGTAGCTGCTATCATTTATCGTATTCCCGCCGGTTTGAGATCGCCTCCGTCCTACCGTACTCAACATCATCCCAGTCAGTTCGTGATCACTCTCTGAGGCTACCGTACTCACCGCTTCTCCCACTTTGGTGACTTCATGCTCGATCTCCGCCTTTCTCGTTCTCAACTGATCGAGTCGCTCGTCGCAGTGGGCGAGTGTCGCCCGGCACGCCGACAGCTGCAAATGGTATATTTCACAATATTAATGATTACTTTAATGAAAACAATTGTAAGCAGCAGTAATGCAAAGAGCTTGAAGGGTCCAGGCGCAGAACATTTCACAAGATTATCATGAAGATTTTGTGATTCACGATGATGGCATAAGTCATTCGGCTTGGGCAAAAGCAATGTTCGTTCCTTCGGCACCTCTAATTGTAAGTAATTTATCTCCACCCACTCGTTCTAATTGTATGAGATTGTATGCAATTGTTCTAATTTTCTATTGTATTGAGGTCTACAGTAGTCACATCTCCACAGTTCACGGAACTATCCATACCACAACTCTCTATCAACACCGTAACCCGTCACGCACATCTCCCATATTCCTCGCGAGATTCTCCAGCTCGTCGGCCATTCGCGTCAGCCGATCACGGCGCTCCGCGATCTCTGCAAGAGTGTTAATTGAATGTTTTGCCAATACTTGTCTGAAAAATATCAACAAACACGGTCGCCAAGAGAGGATATCACATGTGTGGAGCACCAAGTCAACTGGCTTTCTCTGTTCTTTTCCCAAAAAAGTTTATCCTTGTTACACAACATATTCGACCTGTAAGAGATAGTTTTCAAAGCATCCTAACAAGGCACAAGGATTTGTTAACATCAATACTTGCATGACATTGTAGGGGAATATCATCAACCATTATTAATAGTGCTACAAATCGCTTTAACTGACAATTTCCATTATAAATTCACTAGCGACTGCTGCCGGACACTCACTTTTGGCTATTTCCAATCCCCCCCCCCCCAACTGGTGCTTCACCAATTCTTCATTGCTCAACAGCTATTTCTCTCATTGATAATATCATAGCTTCCTGCGCACACACAATAAGTACGAGCCAGTTGAATCCCCGCTCCAAGGAAATAGTTGACTCACTATTCATAGCCGCTGCCACCTCGCTCTCTGCTGCTCGGGTCGCCCGCTCCGCCGACTGCAGCTGATGACGGGCGAACTGCAATGGGGGGAAAATTATTGATTTAGAATGTGAGACATGTAATCTAGCCAATAAAAATCCTATCGAATTTCAACACAGAAAATTGAATGAGAATTGAGAATCCCGAATTTGAACTACTAGGGCGATTAGTGTTTTTGCACCCCCTTTAAATTAAATTTAAACTAGGAGCGCAAGAGGAGTAATAGTCATTCTCATGACGGTTGAAAAAAAAGAAAAGTACATAATCATATGGCAGATTTGAGTTTGCTCGTCATTACAAAATGCACTGAAGAACCGTTGGGTCAATTTCAGTCATCAGGTTCTCTTACAACCATTAATTAATTTCTAATTGTAAGGTGAGGCACATGCTCAATTGTCATCAACTACAACTCCATTACGATTTACCCTACCCTACGCCTGGTACATCCGTGTTGCACCACTATCACAAGTAGTTATGGGACATAGGATGAACGATTCTTCCGTATCGACTGTTTTCTACACTCAAACACAATCATCCATCAATCAATATTCCCCCCTACCTTACCTCAACCTCCTGATCCCTCTTCGGTCCTTCTCTGGCGATCACTGCGAGCCGATCGTCGCCCACGCGCAGCTCCTCGTAGCACTTCTGGAAATGGGAAGAAAGGATCAAATATCAATTCAGAGCTCATAAAAATCAGTTAATAGCCCACCGTACTCCCTGAATACCTGCTGGCATCTCCCTGGAACTTTCATGCTCCCAAATAAAATCAGTTTTTTCCCCGATTCTTCCCAACCGTCTTCTTACCCTTCCAGTCACCTGCCTGCAATCTTTCCTCAAATGACCCTTTTTCACTGCTTCCACATGAACTTCAGCTGGTAATGCAATCAGTTCTCGATCCTTCTCTACCGAATCCTACCGTGCCCTCCCCCCTTCCCTACCTGCAATCTCTCCTCAATGGATGCCCTCTGGACGACGTCCTCGTCGAGACGAAGAATGCGATCGCGCAGCTCGTTCATCTCCCTGGAAATTAGTCAATGATCTTGTGATCTTCATGAAATGATCTTTATTGGACCGTATCTCTCGTCAGTAGCGACCAGAGAAACGAAAGAGAATTGTAAGGTGAGGCACATGCTCAATTGTCATCAACTACAATCGAATGTAGCAAATTCGCAATGGTCAGCTGTCGCAAATCAGACATAGAACATAATGTGGCCACCCTGCGCTTCGCAGTTTCATCCAGTCGTAATAACCATGATGTTGCACTTGCACCAATCACAAATCCATTGTAACTTTCCACAAAATTGCTTTTCTCACATTCAGCCGCGTACGTAAACCCATACCCGAACAATAACGCCCACTGGGCGAGATTCTACTTCAGTCCTCCAGTCTTCCTGCGCATTGCCGCTTCACCATCTCTCCATGTCTCTATCTGCCTTGCGTGCATTGATTCATTCAACGGTCTGGTTACCCAACTCGATCTCCGTATAACAAAGCAGCAATTAGCAATTACAAAGATTCAACGGACAAAAAAACCAATCGACCATCGAGCATCGCTTCTTCTTCTCTCTACACCCGCCTCCTTTTGCAAAACCATGATTTTGTTCACAATTCTATCTTTTCAAGTTTTATCTCCGACCCTAAACTCCGCGCTTCACCTTCTAATTAATCCAACTGCAAGTTCTGTATCAACGATTGATGGACACATCCGAAGCGAGAACTGATCTACATAATAATACATTGTTACCCCCGGGCATTTGCGCTTCACCTTCCCATTATGCCCACCAGAACAGCTCCGTCAACGATGGTGTAGACGCTGCTATTCGAACAGAAAAAAACCGCATTACCGCATCGATGTAATCACATGCCGTTTCCACCCCAATCCGACATGCCCCCCCCCCCCCCGAGGAAATCTGTGTTTCACCTCCCCTTTATCCCCATCTCCACTGCACCGTCAACAATGGATCAGCTGCTTGTACTCTCATATTCTTACAATGTTTCAGTACGAAGAGAATCTCAGAAGCGAGAAGGAAGCAAGGAACAAGGCCGAAGCCCAGCTTGACATGGTCAGTGTTCATAATTTTACCATTAGAAAAGTGCTTCACCTTGAACTATGTGTATGAGCGTCATTGTCAAGTTTTCTGAGACTGTTTATCACCATAGATGACATTGTTATTCTCAGGCCAAACAACTATGGGCGGAGGAGAGAACGAGACTGGAAGCGAGCGAGAAGCAGGCGAGAGAGGAAGCTGCTCTGTTGAGGGACGAAGTGGTTTCGCTGAAGACAAAATTGGAGGACGCCATTGAGTCATCGAAGACGAACGCAGAGACGGTGATTTTTGTGAAAACTTCTCTTTTTCTCAGAGATTAATCTCACACCCGCCCCGAGAAACGATTGAGTGATGCGAAATGAAAAATAATGCATTTGCTGAAAGTACCACGGAGTAGGGTTGCCGGTTCGGGATCGGGAATCCCGCGCTTCCCTTATTATTTTCCCCTC
>LS485914.1:7080-19158 GCA_900490705.1 Pristionchus arcanus
CCAGCCCTAATCGTTATCGGGCACATGTCCTGGCAGCTGAGCCATGGTAGTTTCGACATAAATAATTTATCACAAAGCGATTCTTGAATGAATGAAATTCAGGTTCCCCACCGTACATCTACTTGGCATTGAACAAGTCGATCCGACAGTCGGCATTGCATGCACTCGGCATTGGTAAGTGCTGGAAAGGGGCTGATTTTCAGAGATGCGTTTTCATTTTAACCGATAATTTTTCAGACAGAATATTCCGCCGCCAAAGCGCAGTTTCACAGTTAACTTCCACCTCGGGAGGACTGCCCTCTCGTCATTGACCGAATCTACTGCCCATTAACTTTTTTGTACACAAGAGTCTCTGTGTGCCACATATTACAGACCAATCATCACAGTTTTTTTTCCTTAAATATCCTAGAACGTTGATCATTTTGCACACAGTTGTCGCTCACATTTTTCCATGCTATAAATTATTTTCTTTGCCGACTTTTCATGTGAACACGATCACGTGCTATGATAAAACATATATAATAGAGAAAAACAATATTACGAATACAATAAAATATGTATTTTTTGCGCTTCTCAGCCTGCTTAAACGAGGGTAAATTGATGGGTAAACATAGAATGCTTATGGAGAACACCGCACTTCCTTTGTATTGCCTCTAAACGCACGTTCTGGTAAGCTTTCCATTTCAGGCGAGATCTGATAGATTTTTCCCATACGACCTTGCACAAGAACAATGATATTTTCCTTAAAGTTTTCTAAGAATTGTTCACCACCCACCACTTCTCATAATCCGGTTTCTGATATTCCCACATTCAGATCATGCGGGAAAAACTGACTGCAGTGCTCGTTTGATACTATTCAAGTACTGATCTACGACTAATGATCATTTTTCCGAATAGCCCTGCTCGAATAAACTAAAGCAGTCGTGTAAAATTTTGAACTATTTATCATAAAATTTTGAATTAGTCAAACAAGATAGAAAAAAAACAAAGACCCAAACCCACGCAGTGACAACGTCAGAGATTATCGAGCATGAATCATGCGGATAATCAAACCACACTACGTTGTGCCTCTTAACCTTCAATATGTAAAGATCATAATTGTAAACGCCAATATCTAAGAGAGATGAGAACAGGTTTGACTACGATAGGAGGCATCATTCATGATGTAAATAATTTTCGTCTCGTAATTCATATTTTTGAAATCGGATAGGAAAGAACCAAATAATAAGTGCGTGTTCTTTTCCACGTGTGTGTGTGTTTTTTTGCAGCAATACCATTTATTCGAATGCTCATTATTTCCTGGGAACTGTTGTTGTTCAAACCTTGAGAAAATTAAGCTATTTTCTTTGATGAGGATCAAAAGTGGAGTATATAAATTGCTCATTCCTGTAAAAAAGTGCTTTCTGTGAGCGTAATCGGCCACCACCCTACAATAATTCTACTATTCGTGCGTGAAGTTTTGCTGATATCAATTCACTGTTCTCGAGCAGGTGGCGTTTTTGTTGTGTCGAAGGACAATGATTAGCCTGGAATGGTAGTTTTAGTGACATGCGCACTCCAATATAATGATACCATACCTGTGTTATTACATGATTCATGTGAGATTATGTCCGTATGTTATGAGGTAGTGTTCTAGCAGAAAATAGTGCGCTATTTTAATATTTAAAACTGCACGTGTCAATAGAATTTCTAATGGGCTGCTTCAATATTTCGTCAGCACTTATTCTCTGACATTTAAAAAAAGTTATTTGAGCAGGTTGAGACGCCATTGCAAACGGTGGATATGATCCCGATTCTTGTTCACCAGGTTAAAATTTTGGCTCTAGTCTAGTTGGGGGGTCCCATGAAGATTGGCTGGTCCCAACTAATTTGACTGGTCCCAAAATTGGCAGATTATAGTTGAGTGGTCCCATACAAATTGAGTGGTCCCTTAAAATTTGGGTGGTCCCATAAAAATTGAGTGGTCCCACAAAAATTGAGTGGTCCCATCTAAAAGAGATTTTCTCAAAGGATTCACAAGTCTATATTTGGGTGGTCCCATCTCCATAGCCTCGTCCTCGTCCAGTGTTAGATCCTCCACATTCTCGTCCACTATCGGTACTTGAACCTCCGTTATCCAAGCGCATGCTGGTACTGTGCTTTGTGGCAGGGCGCATGCTTGTAGGGTGAATGGTTGGTATCACATGGGCTAGATGGAATCGGAACCTCATTGGCTGGAAGGGAAAACGACACCTGGGGGACAACAGATGATACTACTGGGGCGAATAAGTAGCCAATAAGCCAAAATGACAAAAAAAATCTAGTAGGGTCTATCTATCTAGTAGATCAAAAAATGTATATTAAACCAAGCATAAGATGGGACCAGTAAAATGAGATGGGACCACCCAAATACAGACATCTGAATCCTTTGAGAAAATCTATTTTAGATGGGACCACTCAATTTTTATGGGACCACTCAATTTTTATGGGACCACTCAATTTTTATGGGACCACCCAATTTTCATGGGACCACTCATTTTTTTCTGCCAATTTTGGGACCAGTCAAATAAGTTGGGACCAGCCAATCTTCATGGGACCCCCCAACTAGACTAGAGCCAAAATTTTTTGGATTTTTTTTTGGAATATAAAAAAATATTTAAGTTCTTCACCTACGGCATATTTGTATTATCCCTTCTGACGAATGCTACCTTCATTTTGATCGCTACCACAACTCAGTCGGATCAAATTGGTAGGGTGTGAGTATGTTCAAATTCTGATGAAAAATTCAGGGCGTTATCGATATTTGATGATCTTATTCGCCGTTACTGATATTCTGGTATCTATAACCCATCTCATTCTCATGCCGGTACATCTTAAAACATTGATGATTTATGTTAGCTTTATTTAGAGTGTGCAAATAGCTCTGGATGGCTACATATTCTTTGGATTGCATTTGATAAATCAGCCGGCCTATATTGGCGTTTGGGCAGGTTTCATGCATCTTCTTACTCATTAACGTATTTTATATTTGCAGGAAAATTATTTGTAGTATTTTTCTACCAAACATTCATCATTCTCGCTTTTCACTATATTTATCGTAATGCTGTCGTTTGCGAGTAAGTTTTGTTGCAGTGTTTAAAGAGCTTTTAAATATTATTTTGCAGCCCAAGATGGGCGCGAATATTCAAGAACAATACGACTTTCTGGTGGAGTACCATCGCTCTGTTCATACAATTGCTCTATACTTTCGGATACAACGAAGTGGTTCAGGTAGTTTCATCCTGACTGATCCTTGGCATGTTATTATGTAACAGACTGGCTTTATGCCTTCCGCATACAAGACTGCATACTATCGTTCGATCATGCTGCAAAATGTCGGAATTGATGTGGCCAATGTCGATTTTGGTTACCTTGCAATCATACTGCGAGTAAGTTCGAGTTTATGTTCCACTTGTTGGATCAACGCAGAGCGTGGCGGACGGTAATTTGCTGCCTAATTTAGAAGCCCTCATCCGATCCAAACGAATCATATATCTGGCAAATGGATGCGGTAGCGGCAATCTTTGGTGCTGTGGCGCTCTTCGGATTTACTGCTGTCGTCATATTTATTTGCAGTTTTCTCATTCTTCGGAAGCTGCGAATCGCCCAGTATTATTATTTTGAGTTACGAATCAAATGTCCTCTGACTCAGATCGAGCATCTTGTCGAACCAAATGCGCGCCACCCAACGACAATTGCTCAAGGCACTTATTGTGCAGGTTTACAATTGTCATTTATAAATGACTGAGCAAAAATGCTATTCAGACTGTCATCCCGTCCATATTTTCCTATATCCCGCTGGCGACAATTTTCCTCGTGCCGTGTATGGGCTTCGATCTGCGCGGAATCTACGGAGATCTCCTAATTATATTGACCGCTGTCTTTCCGGCTCTTGATCCGATTATCATGCTGTACTTTGTGAAAAGGTGAACGATTGTCATTTCACGCAACTGGCAATGCCATATCATTCAGCTATCGCAATCGAATCAAGGATATTTGGGGAGCGCTAGCGCATCCATTGTTGATGACTGGCCAAGTGGGCATTGTAAGCCAAGCGTCCGATTTCACCAGCGGAGTTCGTCATTCTCTGCCATAACCCCTTTACGCATCTTTAACATAATTTATTCGCGCTAAACTGCAATTCATCAATCAATAAATCATTCGCATAGATTTTCCGATGCATTTTTTACGATTTAAAATATCGAATGGCGCGCCAACCTATCAACCTGTCATGAATCATGATATCGTCACAAAATACACGCTAGTGTCACGATATCGCCTTTTTTGTATGAACAAGAGCAATTTACAAACTATTCATCATATGCTCATTGTCAATGACCGAATGTACAATGAGTGGTGGTTGTGGCGACGGTTCCGGAATTGGAATGAACCATTCGTGTTGAGGAATTGCTGTTCGAGCACTTGAGTAGTAGTGTGACTAGCCTGAGCATTCGGCATACTTACTTCACATTTAATTAATCAATGAGCCTTACTTCGTCCGATATTCTCGCGTTAGTAGGATAACAATAGCTGGAGTAAACAAGGTCGCGAAAGCCATTAGCGAAGAAATTTCTACGAAATCGATCTTGGAACACAATACAGGAGCGTTCAAACCTTCGGCGAGATTAGAGCCGTCATATTCGATTATTTCAAAGACAGCCGTAATTAAACCTGGCGTGTAAACACAAAGCGCTGACATTGAGGCCTACAAGTGATTTCGCGTATTGAATTTCTTAGAACATACACAACCTGAGTTGTGAGAATAACAAGGATCCGATAATTGATCAATCTCATTTTATTGGAAGAGCTGTGATGTTTGATATATGCGAACATACCAGTTCCACATAGCTTGAATGCTTTGGATTTAAAAAATGAATAAATGGCCAAAACTTACATATGTGATGGACATATTAAATAAACCAAACATTATAAAAACTACGAATGATCCATATCTCATAATTTCAGAATAATATCCGAAGAAAGAGAACTAAAAATGGTGAGAAAAGAGTAGTGTTCGATATTTACCGTTTCTTGAGCGCTTCCGAGGATAAAATCAATTTCGAAATTGATCTTCAATCTGAAAATGCAAATTGGTGATGTTATTAAAAATGTAAACCTCGCGGAATAATTATAATTCATATCTCGCTTGCAATCAGATGGAATATGGAAAACAATGAAAACCGACGCAAGAGAACAAACAATTTCGCCGATATTGAACAAATAATATAATTGTCTAGCCCAGCTTCTATTCAATAGTTTTGAAACTGTGTTACTGAAATGCAATTTATATGATCGATACAATGTATTCTGGCTTACTTGCAAACCATCAGATATCGGCAATAAAAGTTGAATGATATGGTTACAAAACTCGTATTGTGCATAACCATAAAGAAAATTATAAAATACGAGCCCTGTAAATAATACATTCGAGTGAATTTACTTTCAACGTTCAAACCCCAGGTCGACTTGCAAAGATGAGATAGGTAATTCCGTCAGAGAAGAAGCACTGAAAATTGGAAACGATATGGATAAAAAGCGGAGGAAAACTACCGGAGCGGCCAAGAATTGAGCCAGAGCACATAGCGTATCCACGACGGTCATTGCGTAGTAGTTCTTTCTAAAGGCGCCCAATTGCGCGGGAGTGTTAAAGGAGATTAGGGTTAGGAGGCCTATGTTGAGTATCAAGGAGAGGCCGCCGATCGTATTTGTGATGGCGAGAAGCGTATTCATCAAGAAGGGAAGGAACTGCAAGGAGAACCTGTACGGAAATACATGGATTGGAATGAAAAATTGGCGTGAAATTTGACGACAGCAGAAAAAAATGGCGCTCGAGCAAGGAGAATAAAAGAGAAGACAAAAAAAGCAATTTGGGTAAATTCATCGACAATTAGATATAACTCTTAGCATAAAGAACGAAGCAAATATTGTGTTTGCAATATCGTTTAGAAATTTTTTAATGACATTGATTGACACATGACCCACGTAACCAAATGATGAAACATTTATTGAAACAGAGCAGCATTTATTGTCGTATTCAGAATATAGAAGCAAGCAATGAGCCTACAATGTGTTTCCTATCATTCTTGCGAGCGTGATAAATTAGACATTCTAAATGGTAAAAATTAAACTTTTTTTAGATAGAAAATAAGAAGTCTACACCGTCACGTGATGAAAACTGTCTCCGGAAAGGTCTGTGGCACAGAATACGTAATAGAATCAATCCGATTTATATCGATGTCAATAAAGTGTTTCGCAATTGCTTTTGAGTATGATCTTTAAAATATATTTAATTGACTCTGCACGAGAAATATATTATTAAATCCGATATTTGGTTATACTAAGCCTTTATACAAAGCCAGTTATACTAAGTCCGAAATATTTAAATAATGTTTTAGTTCACGAAGGACGAAATACAATAATGGACTGTAAATTAAACATTATATTTTTCTAGTTTATATTCCGAAAGTATGCTTATAGAATAACAAATCAGCTCATACTTGTTTTTTTAGGAAAAAAATAAGAATGAGCAGAAGAAATATAATATGAGGCTGGACACGCTTCATATTCTAACTCCTGTTTACTGCTTCCACGGAAACCACAGTCAGAAAAATCCTTCCTGGTCCTGTTTCATGGTCGATTTACATCCATTAGAGCTGTAAACAGAACTGTCAGGTGCACTTACAATCTCATTATTGGGGGTAAGAAAAAATTAATGGGGGTGCTAATGGTGGTAAGAAGTTCACTTTTTCGCTGTAAATGAAATTCTGTTTGTGCTAATTTTCTAATCATCATTCTCGTCTTTCATTGCTTTTGTAGTTACGATGTTGTTTGCGAGTGCGTTCGTTAAAAGTGAGGTGGCGAAAGTGATACAGGGATACCCGATCCTGTTTACAACCTCGGATCTGCCATTTTTCGCCATAAATCAGCGAATCGATGGCTGTCGCACGAAATTCCATTTGAAAGAAACGCTGTAGTTTGAAAGGTTTCGATCGTCCACAGTCAGAGGAATTGGAGGGGGGTGGTGTGGGCGACGGAATAGTGCGGAGGAAAGAGGGAGAGATTTCAGAGAAGGGGAAGCGCGCGCAGCAATCGAATTTTTCCCACCTCAATTGTTTTTTCAAATTATAACAGCAATCATTGTGGCGCTAAAAAAAACCGCATTTCATTAGGTCCATTCCAAGCTGAGAAATTAGCTCAAAAATTCTATTTGGCTCGGGTACCCGACTTCCCGATGCCGACACAAGAATGGTTGCAAAAATAGGGCCTCTATGCGCCACATTCGTCAGCCTTGGTCACCCCTAGTTTGAAGAACCCAAACAATTTTTTGTGCGTTGCTGAAAACTGCTTAAAAATAACAGGTCGCGCTCCAGTTTCTGAGAGATCCTGAGACTGTGACAATATTATTGAATGTTACAAAGAATCTTTTTTCAAAGCATGTTTTTTATCTTGTCACGATGCGAAGGTTTCTTTCTATTTCTTTCTATTTTCAACGGCTACCTATCCCAGGGAATAAGAATGAGAAATTCGTGTAGAAGCAGGACCGTTCGAGTACTTCCGTAGCAGTTTGACCAATCTGAAAAATCGAGATACTTTTAAAAGTGAAAAACTTATAGTCCAACGATAAGTCTCACGTTATTCGATACTCGCGTGTAAGCAGAATAACAATTGCTGGTGTAAACAAAGTTGCGAAAGACATAAGCGAAGAAATAACTGTAAAATGATATTTAGAAGATAGACTGAGTTCATATTCCAAACCTTCAGCTAAGTTTGATCCATCGAATTCGATCAATTCGAATATTGCCGTAAGCAAACCAGGAGTGTAAACGAATACAGCTGACATTGTGGCCTAAAAAATATTTTGTTTTAACAAGAAAATTCAATTTTTAATATTAAAATAATAAATGAGCAAATCACCTGAGTTGTAAGAATGACTAGGATGCGATAATTAATTAATCGAAGTTTGATCGAAAAACTATGGCGCTTAATATATGCGAACATGCCCGCCCCCCAAAGCTAAAGAGAGATGATTGTGACGTTGAATATTATTCAAAGAGAACAACTAAACATACATATGTGGCGGATATGTTGAAAAAGCCATAGATTATAAATGCTGAGAATGATCCGTATCTCAGCATTTCCGAATAATTACCGATCCAATATAGCTGAAAAATAAACTATTTGAGAATTGAATCATTCGATTACCATACCGTTCCTTTTGCACTTCCAAGTATCAAATCAGTTTCGAAATTTATTTCCAATCTAAAAAATATATTGGATTATTACTAACCTTTTAAAAAATCAAACCTTGCGGCATATTTATTATTCATTCCTGTTTTAAAATTAGTTGGAATATGGAACACAATGAAAACCGCAATGAGAGATAGAACGATGACGTTTGCATTGTGCAGGTAAAATAATCGCCTTGCCCATTTCTTATTCAATAATTTTGTAATAGTGTTACTGCAAGAAGTGAAGGAGATGGGATGGAATTTGATGTTGCTAACATTTTATATTGACTTACTTGCACACCATAAGATATCGGCAGCAGCAATTGAATGAGATGGCTTTAAAACTTATATTATGCATAATCATGAAGAATATGATGAGATACGATCCCTGTAAATTTTTTTCTAGATTATCTATATTTTCATCGTTCAAACCCCTGGGCGTCTTGAGAAGATTAAATAGGCATTTCCGTCCGAGAAGAAACACTGATAAATAAAAATGGTTATCGCAAGAACGAAATTTCGCTACCGGAGCTGCCAAGAACTGTGAGAGGGCAAATAGCGTATCTACAATAGTCATTCCGTAGTAATTCGCCTTGAAGGCGCCCAAATGCGCGGGAGTGTAGAGCCATATGAGGCCGGAGAGGAGTAGGTTGAGCAGTAGCGAAAGTCCTCCGACGAAATTGGTGATAGCAAGCAGCGCGTACATGAACAACAGAAGAAATTGCAACTGGAGAAGAGAAAAGCGAATACGAATGGGATATTAATGTCGATAAAACACGTGACTCGAGGAGTACAGGAAACGGTAAATAACAGCCCTTATTTTCCCAGAATCCTGCAATAAATGATTATGATAAATAGTATTTCCTAGAATATTCTTTTAACGAGAATGCAAGATTGTTTATTTAGAAAATATAACTATGATCGCGGTCATTTTTGCAAAAACCAACGGGTAGACTAACAAAAAAAGCTATTCGAAATGTTGCTATGTTTCAATTCATTTTTTGTGGTAAAATACGGTCAAAAGAAAAAAATTCCGTTTTTTTTGTTGTTTTTTTTTCAAATGTTTCAGTGTCGTGATGATTCATGCTTTCTGTTTTGACCAAGTGATATAGTTCTTAACACGTGTGGTAGGCGCACTAACAATCTCATTCTCGGAAACGAGTAGTAGGAACGCATTCAAAAATGTAAAAAATGCAAATCAATTAGTGCAATTGGTTTAACAATTGGTTTTGGAAAAGGACAGATAAATGTCTTTCAGTTGAAGACGGTTAAACGATTGAGTACTCAATGCAATTAGAACGGGAAAAAACAAGCCGCTTGTAGTGTCTATAGAAAAGATAAAAGCGTTTACACTTGACGAAATGCCATTTTTTCAACCCGTTATATGTTGTGTTTCTTTCAATTGTGTAAATAAAAATGAAAACATCGGCTCATATTTTGGAGACATTTCAAAACAACAAACAAAGCTACGTAAGATCCTCAGATCATATTACATAATGTGTATGTGATCTCGACTAAGTCTTTTGTCATGAACTACTGATAACGATTAGTGACTAATCTCTTTTCTTTTCTGATTTTGAGGACAGATACAGATAAAGATACAGATTTATTCAATTTTCAGGGATTGTGCCTGTTGAATGATAGCCAAGTTCCACGCATTAGGGTCTCTTCTACAAATGCTCTGCCAGTTAACTCCAAGTAGTTCTGTTAGCTCGTTGCGCCATCGTATCTTTGGTCTTCCGATAGGACGAATTTGGTCAAGTGGCGTCCATTCCATAATTAGCTTATCCCATCTTTGATCTTCAGTTAATGCAAGCCTCCTGGCTAGAGTGCCTGAAGGAAGAGTTGTCTTAAAAATTAGACGGCCATCACCAATTAGGGAAGTAACATATCGAAGAGTTTGACCATGGATTGTGTTCAGGTACTATATTTCTTCTATTCAAAGCTTTGAGTAGCGCAATGGCATATCTAATTTGCATATTAGACACAATAATCAGGAAAATGCCGAAAAACACAGAGTTGGAAGGAAGAGTTTTTGAATAAGAAGGAAGAATGTGTATATTTTGACCCGTTCAAAACTGGAATATGTTTTTGAATAGATTTGTGATCGATAGGAATCAACTCTTCCCTAGGTTTCCATACTCATTTGCGCGGTACGACCGCTCAAAGATTTCAAAAAATCGTGAAATGGCTCTTCCTTCAGCTTCTCTACTCCTGGCCCAGTTCCACTTTCTCAACATTGCTTGGATCCTCACATCTGGGACTCTTTGGGAAAGCCACTCGTTGCTCTTTCTTTCCATTTTAGTAATTCCCGCCATTTTTCGCATCATAGATCTCTGTACTACTACCAGTCTGTTTCTGACTTTCTTCGTTAGACTCCACATTTCGCTACCGTATATTAATGCGGGTTCGACACACATCTTGTATACTCTCGCCTTAAATCCCATTTCAACTCGCCGGTTTGTTAGAAAATTGAAGAATCTGTTGAATCCTTTCCATGCACTTCCCACTCTTCTATTGACTTCCAACATTGTATCTTGGTCGAATGAAATGCGGACTCCAAGATATATAAAATGTGTCACGTATGTCAAAGAATGTTGATCGATAGTTAGTGGAGTCAGAATTCGATTGGCCATAGCTACCGTCTTCTCTTTATTCACAACTAAACCGACTTTCCTGCTTTCTCGACATAGGTCTCCGAGCATATTCTGCACTTCATTTGGATCATGCGAGATTAAAACTAGATCGTCGGCGTAGCGTAAGTGGTTCATTCTCTTTCCATTTATATTCACTCGTAACTGATGCAAATCTTCGAAGGGGGTGAACTGTTCAAATTAAGCGACATTAAAAATTATTTGTTCAGAGTATTCTCAACTGGAATTAAGGAAAAAAAGAAGCAAGTGAATCATCAATAAAATATGCAATGAAATTTGTCTCACCGCGCAAACTCTCCTATTCCTATAAGTTTTTTTGTCGAAAATGCTACACATTTTCGACAAAAAAACTACCTAATCGTAGAATAATTCATATATTTTCTCCGGTTGTGATGGGCTGCTACGATTTCGCAGAATTTTTGCCTCGGATATGGAAATATCGAGACATGTGATTCTATTACAGTTAAAAAAAAAATGCGATCATGCTGTAACTTTCGCAGCAATCAAATATCAAATACGTGAGAAACTGAACATGATATTTTTCGTCATTAAGAAAATGCCACAAACTGGATAATAATAGATGCTTCGTTAGAAAGTTGTGAACACAACAGATTTTATGCGATTCTTGCCGGTGCACAAAATGCAACCACAGACAACATCGATTCCCATTTTGAGAAGAAACTGAATGTAAATATAATGTTGCAATGAAATAAGTACAGTGGCGAACCTGATATATTCAAAATATCGAATAAAAATTGGAAAAATCACTAATGACTTATTCTCACCACCGTATATCTACTGAGCCAGCACAGCGCTGAAATTAGGGCTGACATAAGATTCAATTTCTCTAAATATTCCAGTAAGGCAGCGAAAATATTTTAAAAAATGTGTTTTTTATTGTAGGCGCTAAGCTAGTTCTGAATTTCAGATAGGATATTTAAACTCCAGGTTGGAATATCGCAGGTCACGTTTACCCCGGGTGGATTGCCCTGAATTCATTGTCCCTACTCCCCATTCATCTGGAATTACTCATTCTAATAGACTCAGAATCATTCTATAATAATAGACTAAGAATTGCATATTCTTTTTTGTTTAGTATTGTCTACGCAGCATACTTGAGAGATTTTTTTATTCCACTTTTATTCTTTCAAACATTACAGACCATTCATCATTCCAAT
>LS485914.1:20457-33777 GCA_900490705.1 Pristionchus arcanus
TTTCACACCTAATTTTGCAGCCCCAGATTGGGTCGAATTTTCAAGAAGAACACGACTTTCTGGTGGAGCTTCATCGCGGCACTTGTAACACTTTTCTACACTTTCGGATACTATGAATGCGTTCAGGTTTGGTAATGTTACCAGTTCTCCCTAATTTTGAAACAGGCTGGCTTCATGCCTTCGGATTACAAGACGTCATACTACCGTCCACTCCTACCGAATAATACGGGCTTCGACCTCGACAAAGTCGAGTTTGGGTATCTGGCAATTATATTGAGAGTACGTTTCACTATTGGATACACCGTGAACATTTGTAATTTGTCATTCCAAATTTAGAAGCCGTCGGATGTCACAGGCGAAACCGACGTCTGGCAAATGGACGCCTTTGTCGCAATTATCGGAGCAATCTTTCTCATTTTGTCCACAGCACTCATCATATTCATCTGCAGTATACTAATTCTTCGTGAACTGAGTCAAATCCGGTATTTGACGCTATTTTTTCTAACAATAATAAAAAATGGCTTCAGATCCGGCGTCCTTTCACCGCAGATGCGTGCGACCCAACATCAGCTGCTGAACGCTCTTATCGTGCAGGTTCGAAAATATGCGACATTGATGGCATATGACTTGCAGACTCTAATTCCTTGCATATTCTCGTATATTCCTATCGCTACTTGCTTTCTTGCGCCCTGTTTGGGGCTCGATTTGCGGGGCGTCTACGGTGATCTGATTATAATACTCACTGCCGTTTTTCCAGCGCTAGACCCCATTATCATGCTGTATTTTGTGCGCAAGTAAGTGGTTTCCAATTCACTCAACTGACGATCGCATATCGTTCAGTTACCGCTATCGAATCAAGCAGATGTGGCGAAAATCGACGAATACTGAAGTACAAGTTGTTAGCCATGCGTCAAATTTCACCAGTGGAACTGATCATTCCGCGCCGAATTGAATATTTTTCTGCATTTTAATCTTCACAAAGATGCGTTATAAAATGGAACAATCGATAAATGCTTTAATCGGTATACTGCTCTCAGTAATGTTCACGCCATGTTCGATGGCTGACATTACTCGTCACTCCTTCCATGTATGTATGATAAGAACTTTAGAAGAACCTCGAGACATACAGTACTCCACTACCTTAATCTTGACTTACTGCCGCCGTGACTATACTCGCATAAATATAAGTTTATTCGCGTTATGAAATAAACAACAAATGATTAGGACATACAATACAACAGCAACCTTTACTTGTTCACGCCATGCTCGATATCGGACAGCACTCGTAGCACGGCCTCTTCCATGTAGGGAGGCGCGGCGACTTGAACGCCGAGCGGGAGTCCGACTGAGTCCTGAGAAAGAGTCGATTTTGGCCCTGCTCGAAAAACACCAGTGACACGAAAACTGTTTCCATTGCTCACGAAGTCATCGCTAATTCAAATCTTGTTGTAATATGTGCTCGTGATCCCTTTTCGGGACACAAGTGGTGGAAGGATGAATGTGCTCTACCTTGCTGTATCCCTTGGCCATCGTGTACCACATGTCCGTCTCAGGGTATTCCTTCAGCTTGCGCTCATCTTCCTCCGTCCAGTTACCCGCCTGAATGGGGGGATCAATCAAGGTTGACTAATATTGGCTGTTTAGCGTTTGGAAAATATAGTTTGTGGTCAGCAAAAAAGATAGGCACGGTGAGATACCCTGCACACGCCTGCGCCGAAGTCGAGCAGATTGAAGATGGAGCAGTAGGAGACACCGCACGACAGCTGCAGGGGACCCTCGTGAGGGGGTGCAGGCATCACCTAAAATGATATTTTTATAGATGTAAAATCAGCAAAATTAGCACCGTACGTATGTCTCATGAAAGCCCATAAGTAATAGTTCAATGGACACAACGTACACTCGCTGGGCACAGTAGCATGTCCACGCCGGCCTTCTTCATCTCGCCCAGGAATGTGTGGCGGTAGGCCTCGATGGCGGCGTAGTTCTGACGGAGTTCTGAAATTTTCACTTGAAGTTGTGCTAGAAGAATGACTGTCAGGATGATTTTCGGTGAATGTTCATAATGACAGAAAAACACCATTAGAGGCATAAACAAGGGTCGGCCAAATATTCGGAGCCCTTTTCGTATGGGCCATTTAGTGAAAAAACGGCTAGTGCGCTTCCGTCGGACTTCTATAAAAGTCGGGCCCGTACACCGATCGGGCTGAAATTTTTTATTACAAATACAGTTTTTCACGGAGATTTCGAATCTGTAAAGATCCCAATGTAATGTGGGATAAAATTTTCCACGAAAAATAAAAATCAACGATAAAAATGATTTTCGACTTTTTAACGGTGTCGTATTCCTTCCAAAGTGATTTTTTTGGAATCTCCATGCAAAAATACCCCGAATTAAGTTTTTAAAACGAATAAATAATTTAGTTGAAAAATTCAGATTTTTTTGGCTGTGGTCTGTAACTTTTCGGAGAGTGCACGAGAACTCTTCATATTGGGCCAAATATCAGCACTTGGTATGGGGACATCACCAAAAAAATGTTGGGATGGGTTGCAGAAAAGTCGTCCGTCATCCCATCCCAGAAGGTACGTTCTCTCGTGAAAGGTCTCTTACACTGTAACAGAGAGAAAAGGGGGCGTATTCTGTCAAAGTATGCCTCCGGAAATCGATCGCCGCGGGCAGGAAAGTGATCCTAGTGCTCTAAAAAGTTGGAAATCAGTTCTTTTATACTTTTCGATCATTCCTACACTAAAATCATATTTTTAGAAAATTCACCCTTGGAATGGTAGATGGTCAAACTCGAACCTTAGGCAAAAATGATTTTTGTGCCTTAAAAATCTATACGATGACCGATCTTTTCCAAACTTTGAGGATCTTAGTTACTCATCATAAGAAGCAGAATGATCCTTAGAACGAGTCTCTAGGATGTCCAGGAGCGGAGCTATGAAAATTCGACCTCTGATTTAGCAAAAATCCTGCAGCAGCTGCAGCAAGAGGTAGCAACTTGAAACTTTTTTTCTGAGTAGTCCTTGATTATATATCCATGCATAAAAAAATTGGAGAGTTAGAAAAATTCTACCAAAGAATAATGATTTTTCGAAAAAGTACCCTTCGATTGCATCATCACTATGCAATAATATCGATTGTTTGCAATTCCGTCCTATGTGGAAAATGTTGTCCTGTACATTTCCGAAGTAATGCCCAAATTGCATATTGATTGCTTTCCTGGCTCAAAAGATATGAAACTTTGAAAAAGTGCTCCATGACTTTTGCCCGCGAGTGTAAGCCAGTCGCGAGCAAATTCGCTAAGATGAGGGATGGATGTGAGGTTGTGATTGAACTCACCAATCTTCCACTTCCTTCCACCATCGTACAACTCATCCCTCCACGGCACGGGCGGCACGTAGGGGTCGAACTCGGACTGGAAGTTAGAAGACCACATCTGCCTGGAATGCTACCAGATTAGCTTCACTCACCGGCCAGTGAGACAATGTGACTTTCCTGACAGCCCTACCCACAAAATTCCCACTCACTTGCAGATCTGTGCACAAGTGTCGATCGACTTCGCCATCGGCCCGTCGGACGAGTTGATCAGCGGCCTGCCGGGCACCGAACCCTTGGAGTGCATCTCGGAGAAGCGAAGATGGGACGGCTGAAATTATTGTGCTCATCTTGTGTCGCACATATAATCGAGAAAAGGTGAGAGCTTTGCAAAAAAAGAGAGCAAAGCAAAAAAAGTCCATCTCCACCTTGATAGCTGCGATACCAGTGTAGTGAGCGGGCGTGCGGAGCGAGCCACCGACGTCACCGCCAATTCCTGCAGTACGTGTGTGCTTGTTAACGCGCAATTTTTTATAGTGTTGCGAAATGTTGCGCTACTTCTCAGTGATATCTCTAGCATACCCAGCACGGATCCACCCGCAGCAATGAGCGACGATTCACCGCCCGATGATCCACCAGGCGTACGACCCTTCTTGTACGGGTTCTCCGTCCAGCCTGGACGAAAAACATTGTATTTCGGTTGGATGAACAGTTAGATTTGGGACTAATTTCAAAATATTAACCGTAGATGGAGTTCCCGCAGTTGTAGGACAGCAGCGAGGTGGGCACGTTGGTCTGCACGAATGGGATTGCGCCTGAAATTGAAATCGGACTGGCATGTAATAATGTTTTTTCACACAAGAAGGATTGGGGATAGACCGTCCTTACCCAGTTCCTTCAGCTGCGCCACGAGAGGCGAATCGTGCTCGGCCGGTTGATGGATCGCGGCGGCGTAGCCGCGCGTCTGGTCGTATCCCTTCATCTGCAAGCGATTTTTTGTTCTTGTTTATTTATTTACACTATCATTTTTGCCCTTGCCGCTTTCGAAAATGAATGAGAGACATAGTTTGATTAGATACAACGCAGAACTCTGAGAACAAATAATATCTGACATCCGTGCACTCCTTGATGGACACTGGCACTCCGAATAGCACGGGCTTCTTCTCGCCCCTCTTCGCTCGCTCGTCCCACTCGGACGCCCATTCACGGGATTCCTGAGGACAGAAACAAGAAATTGTTGATCAATTATCGTAATATCTTGTCCGTTGAAGCACCTCCCAGTTCTCACACTTCACCATTGAGAAATGAGAATAATGGAAATTGAAGCGATCCGGGATATGTTTCATCCAGCGATCAGCAGAAAACATGCTACTAAGGGTGGTGGACGGGGATGGGGTGTGAATTATAAACAATGCACAAAAACGAAAAGCAAATATTGAGAAAAAAATAATGCTTACCTTGATGAACAACACAATCGCGTTGATATTCTCATTTGCCTTGAGGGCGAGTGTGTAGTAGGCCGAGACGACCTCGGAGCACGTGAAGTCGCCGTTCTGGAGGGCGACTAAAATGGATTGTATCGATGTTTGAATTGAATTCTAGAGCATTATTATATTCCACAGTACTCTACTGACGTGTACACATGTTGTTGATTGTTTTGTATGACTGATGGCTAAGATGAATGACCTCTGAGCTGCTCAAAGTCCAGTGCACCGATCTTCTTCCTCAGGTCATCGCTGATCTTCTTTCCCTCTTCCTCGGCCCATTTCATATCGGATTCCCTCTCCTTTCTTCGCAGACGGATTTTCTCTTCGAGAAGAGCAATTTGCTGATAAATAATTTTGTTTTCACGTATAGGAAGAAGTAAAATAGGCTTGAAGCGAACTCACAGCCTTTCTCCTATCCCTTCGAATGAGAAAGTAGGAGAGAACCGCGATCAATGCAGTTGCGATGAATAGAAGGGACATGGCTAGGTTTACCTGTGTTTGGGAAGTGTCTGAAACAGAAAAATTAAAGCGGAATGAATACTTATTAAAATGAAAAGTCAGAAAATGTAAAGCAAACGAGAGACGCAGAGAGAAAGTGAGCAATCGTCTCACTGATAGACAAATAGTGCAGAGAGATTTGCGAAAAGTCGGGTTCAAAGTCGAGAGATTGGCAGATAGAATGATAAAATCAATTGCCCAAGAGCGCGTCACTGTTGTAATGATCGTGTTTCAGAGCACTGTCTGTGTCTTTCGATGTTATCTCCAGGCATTGACATTTCACGGCCTCTCTCGGGCCAGAGAGGCGAGAGATCGGGCAAAATGAGGAGAGCCTTGGCATCCCATTGCTTGGCATCGTAAAGATAAGAAACATGAGGCGCTTATGCAGCGCGCTTTTCCCCGACTTTGTTAGCCAATGCGGCTTGGGAACAGAAAATGTGAGAAAACTCTGTCGAGAAATAATTGTTTATTGTGTGAGAGTTTCAGGTCCGGTATAGGTATTACCAACAGCTTTCGCGCAAGCCGGTTAGAGACAAAATAGCGCACGAGCGAGAGAGTCTAGTTAAAAAGAGGGTTGGTATTGTCGATATTTGTCGGTAATACCGACGAACCCGGGAATAACGATCCCGAACGTGCAACCCTAATGTGAGGATTATTGAACGATGCGTTTAGCATGTCGAAGTAGCGGTCTGTGTCGTTTGTGCTTTTTCTGAACGAAATTCATTAACCTTGTATTTGCATTTTATAACTCACTCTTCGACCTTCGACTTTATCGAGCATCGAAAATGAATTCTTGAACAAAACCGGAAAAGTTGATCCCCGTGTGGAAGGCGCTTCAACGACTTTTCGAATATCTCATCCGATAGAGGAATGTAGGTAACGAGGCATGCGGGATACCTACATCGAGATAAAGTGCGTTTCAAACCGAAATATTGATAATATTCTCCTCATCTCTCTTGCGTCGAGAACGTAAATTAAAACGCAGTCTCCGTAAGAACGCATGGAAAGGGGGTGATAGTGGTACAACTCCGCCATAATGATCGCCCAGCGCTCAAACTTCACCAACATGACCCTTAGGGCTGATATAGACGATTTTTGAACTTTGGTCCCGAAATATTGATCTTTGATCTTTGATCTGTCAAAATTTCAAATTGAGATTTGGGTATCGTGTGATAGCTCATTCGAAAGAGCATAAAAAGTTATGTTATTTCCCAAATTTTCGTGCATTTTCGATATTACATATTCGAGAAACATGAAGAAACGTCGAATTTAATGAGTTTTTCGCTAAACTTTCGAGTAGCAGCCCTATTCAAAGTCATTTGTACCCTCTGGATTCAACATCTTTTTTGTATTTCTGTATGTGTAACAACATTTTGTGGTCGACAACAGGATCATTCAGTGGCGAAGAATCGAAAAGTTGGTTTGAATGTGCCAACTTGAGGTAGGTCGGAAAATTGATTTTGATATTTCGACCAAGTGTCATAGCCCATTCGAAAGAGCATAAAAAGTTGTGCCAGGAGCCCATTTTTGTGAACATCTGTCAACGGTAAGTCCAAAAAAACTCGAAAACATAGTCATTTGTTCGCATTTTTGTTGAACATTGATAGATCAAGGTAAACATCTCAAAATCATTTATACCCTCTGAATTTCAAAAAGATATAGTATTTTTCAAAGTAGATACCGATTTTGGGGTCGTCGTAGTGATCATTTATTGCCGAACATGCAAAAAATCGATCTGAATCTTACCCATTTTATGCAAGATTTCACTATACCGTTGCTGATATTTTGAAACTTTTACAATGTTCTGACATTAAAATATCTTTCTAGGTTGAAGATCATGCTGGTACATTTTTTTGAGTTTCGTTGTAACCAGAATTTCGTCTTTTATAAACTTGAAGTTGTGTAAACTTGAAGTTGCAAGAGTGTGCGAAGTTTCACTTTCACTTTCTGTTGCTTTCTCTTTCTCTTCTTCGTCACTTTGATTACTAGGAAGGAAATTGCGCACGCAGAGTTCCACTGTATACTGCTTGCGAAAAACAGCACTATTAATATAACTTTATTGATTAATGAATATAAATGAACACGTTTGAAAACATATTACGAGTATTTCTTCAAAGATACCATTCTCATCAATCTCTTCCTCCTCAATCGGTTCCACTTTCACATTTCTCATAAACCTCAATCTCTTCGTCGTTGTTCTCGTTCTTCTTG
The DNA here is from genome assembly GCA_900490705.1 of Pristionchus arcanus. NCBI lineage: Eukaryota > Metazoa > Nematoda > Chromadorea > Rhabditida > Neodiplogasteridae > Pristionchus > Pristionchus arcanus. Next base: position 27,970 of record LS485914.1, read on the forward strand.
TTGTTGTCGCAGAAGTCGAAGTGGTCGTCGTTGATGGAGTTGTAGAAGTCTTCGCTCCAGATTGTTCTCTCGCAGCTGCGATTCTCGAATAGAGCGATGCAATCTGCAATAAAACATCATCTTCATGTGTGATCTTCACGTCAGCAATTGCATTAGAGTTCGAAAAAAGGGTTGCTCTCTTCATTTCACACACTCTCTCGCCTTTCTCACCGGTGAGAGAGCACGTAAAATGAAGAGACTTACCCGTATTTCGAATTCTGAATTGCATACCTGACGAGCATTGAGCCGCTCCTCCACTGTGAAGACCCTGACTCCATTCTTCCTCTCACTCGCCATCCTCTTCTCAGCGATTTCTGGCGGAATCTTCTGCTGAAGATTTCGCTTTCATTTCGTTCATTTTCACTTTCTTTTATTGCAACTGACCCGCATTATCTGATCTGAGGAACACGGCCTTGATTCCAACCTTCTTGAGCTCCTCGAGTGTATGGCGAATGATTTGGACGACTGCCACAGAGTCCTGCATATCACGAATATTATTGTGATACAATTTGCACCTCTAACCTGCTGATCAGTAGTGACCACGTGGTAGAGAAGATGTTGTGCGATTCGACCGTTCTTCTTGGTCTGGACATGAGTTACATGGTAACTCATGCCCTTCTTCCCAAAGTAGTCGCTCTGAGCCTCGATATGCCTGAAGAATAACCTTGCCGATGATATACAAGAAATGATTGCTCACTTGCTGCTTAGCCATTTTTGACCGAAGTCAAAAATCACAGAAGCGACATCCTCTTCAGATTTTTCAACCATCTGCTCTCGTACCTTTAATTTACTTCTATGATTTTATTTATGGAAATGCTCACCTTATACGAAAAAGCGCTTCTGAGCTGGTGCATTTTGTAATCTTCTATTCTTTCTTTGGCCTGCTCCAGTTTAGCCTTCCAATCTTCGACCTCTTCTTTCAATTTCTTCTGCTCAGCATTAACAGCCTGAATCCGATATTTTTTCCAATTTATAATATAATCGTGTTACCATTTTCTCCACTTCCTTCTCGAAGTCATCGAGTGCGTCGGCCAATTCAATCATGACACTCTTACCCAATTCGCAACGATCGCACTTCAAATCGTGCGAGTGGGTTTCGCCTGGGACCTGGGATAGATATATATGATATGAATTTTTCATTGCGAAAATCACTAACCTTACTATCGCACTTAGCGCTCAACTTAGGATTGGATGAATCACTAAGGGAATGCGACCAGCAATGGTCAGCAACTCTTGATTGATTGCGGGTGTGCTGCCTGTAGTCTCCTCTGAGATAGAATCTCACTTCTTTCACTTTCGTTTCGATCTCCTCCTTCCATTCTTTTCCTGCTGAGTTCTTCTCATACAGGTAGACGACCAGCTCGCCGATATCTCCAAATGCCTGGAAGGACACGTTATTTATAAAAAAAACACATTTCTTCGCTACTAACCAATTCGGATTCTGCATAGAAATAATCGGCGCAGATTTCAGCTTTCCTTTCGGTGGCCGAGCAGTAGCTCATTATTTTAAAAAGAGTACTTCTACTGAAGATGTACTTCTCAAGTCCTCTAGCTGTCATCCACTTTGTGTACATGAATATTACTTCGCTCGCACGATGATTTCGCATTGAATTCGAAATGGTGTACTTCGTTCCATCGGATGATGTTACCTTCTTCTGGCCGAATGGAATGTCAGTCATGACTAACGGACTGGAATTCAAAGCTATGTTATGCCAAGAAAATAAGAATAGTTACCTAGTCAGAAATTCTATGAAGTATGCCAATTTCACAGGGTTGAACCTCAAGCGGATGAACTTTTCAAGGTCAAGTTTGATCCCGGCCAGTGAAATGGCCCTCGCCTGAATTTTTTAAATGAAAGATCTACTAGAACTGGCGAATTTAAAAAAAGGTCTCTTCATTCTGCGTGCTCTCTCGCTGTCGGGTGAGAAAGCACGAGGAATGAGGACAGTATTCTCTCTATCTCTGGTATCCACACTAACCCTGTAATACATCCTCTCGGAGAGACCGGGAATGAAAAGGCGAAGTTCTCTGAGAGGGACGGCCTTAGCGATCAAAGCAAGAGCGACTTCCTTCTCCCTTCTTCCAATCGCATTGTAGAATCTCTCCGACACAATTTCCATGATGTCGTGGAACTGTAAAGTAATGTTTCTTTTTGTTTCACTAATTCGCCTACTTTGTTAGATGTTCGTTTAGCCATCCAAATGCTTGATGTTGGCGACAGAACTCTTTCTGCAAAAGATTTGCTGTCGTCCTTCGCGATCACTCGAAAGAAGATATCGATCAGCCTCCTCGCCGCAGTAGTCTTCTTTTGCAGAGTTTGTCGATCCACCTTCGAGAGTGCCATCCATCCAGTCAATCGTGATTCACCAGCAGATGTAGCGAATGCGCGAAAAGATGCAACGATCTTTGGGTCAACAGGGGGTTCAGTTGATGCTTCGATGACGGAATGATGGTCTGTCCCACTGCGAAGAACACTGTACATTTTTGCGACGGCATCCTTCAGTTGTTTCTTGTGGTGAGGACAGACGGCTGCAAATAGAAAAATAAATTAGATAAGAAATACTTTTAAAAAAGAGACAAAGAAAAACGCACGAAGAGCGATCGGGAGAAGAATTTTTTCGAGTGTCATCATTGCTTTTGCCTCCTCGAAAGTGACAGACGCAGATGGTGCATACAGTTTAGAGGTGGAAGGTCTAGATTCTCCGTGATATTCGTCAGGATACGAGCATTTCGGCCTGTCATCAGCTCCTCTGAAGAAATGATGAAACTCGCGATGATCGCTCCATTTTCGAATCAATTCGTCAAGGTGATGGTCGCAAATGTATTGATTTGAATATTCTTCGACGACCTGAAAAAAATATTAATCAGAACCAATTTCCAGTTTTTTGAATGCGTACCTCAGGATTATTGAAGTTCTTGAAAAAACAGCAGACCCACGAGCAAGAAGTAATTGCAGACGATTATCCGTTCCAAGGAATTCTGCCTTTGTTGCAAGATCAGAGAGTCTGTAAAAACTCAGTAAATCGCAAAAGTAGATGTGACAATTGGAAACCTGGTAAAGTTGCCACTGCATGTCGATGAAACCTCCGCAAAAGAAGAGCGAATGATCTTGCCATCGACAGATTTTCTACCACCTTGGTACAGACAAGTGGTGGCTTCACCAGTCTCATTCAGATCAGTCTTCGTTCTCTTTGGAATGTTCCCATCTCCATCTTGAGTTCGCTGAAAATAGTAAAGGTTAGATAAAGGTGTACAAATTCTAACCTTGCATGGTGGAGATGCACATTCCGTTCCAGTGGGAGCTGATGCGCTCAAGGGAAGTAGGGCGATGATTATAACTGTTGCCAACTGCATCGATATTCACTGAAACATATACATGCGAAATAAAAATTGCATAGCAAAAACGAAGGTGCACGATGGAATGAATAATGCCACTCTCTGCTTCGGACATTCCTTTTATACAGTCCGGTCAGATCCCTACCTGAAAACGGGACTCCCCGGGTGTCCCCGGGTGTCCCCCCGTGTCCCCTCGCCTTCCCACGGCTCGAGTTTTGAAAAAAATGCGTCGAATTGTTGTAATTCGGACTCCTGGGGTCCTTCTTCATCGATTCATGAAAGAAACACAAATAAAAATATTCTTGATATTCGACAAAAAAATTTGAAAAGTGTTGTCATGTTTGCGCTCTCTGTGAACCTACCGTAGTTAGTACAAAATTGGCAAATAGCCAAGAAATACGGTATTTCGAGCGTATTGATTTTCGTATCACGTTCTCTCGATCATTTCTCGCTTATCAGTGTTCAATTACTTTAATTATCAACTTCCCAGTTCAACGGTCGTCTCTACTGTGAGTCTGGTGTGGTTTGGCACCAGCGCCGTGGGAATCGTCTATTTCTTGCCCAGGTCAACACTTGTTCTGTATTTGTTCCTGTTTTCTAAGCGGGGTTGGCGTGTATATCCCTTTTAAGGGACCAGAGCTGAGGAGGAATCATCTTCTATTTATCACAGGCAACTTAATTAAATGGACAACAATAAATGAGGTGGGACATTACTATAATACAATTTTGTTGCTTACATTGACTTTTTTCACTTCTATTCGGACAATGAACAATCGCCTGACTCTCTCCATTTCGCGTTTATATTTACTGAGTTTACTAAACACGAGCCTGTGTGAAATGAGGAGAGTGGAGACTAGACAACTAACACCTGTATGTATACAATTGAAAAGAATGCGATCATTCCGTTAGGTTCTGATCCTTCCATTTGTCCACAATGGGACCACCGTTACAACCATAAACTAGTTGCACATTTTCCTTAACGTGGTTAATATATTTGGTACACTTATCCTTAGTAAGCTCATGCTCCCAATAGTGAAGGATAGCCTGTTTTAGCTCTACTAAGTTAGTGGGTTTTCGATTGATTCGAATCCAGTCCTTTAGGTCTTTCCACACATATTCAATAGCATTAAGATCAGGGGAAGATGGGGACCAAGGGGAAGTAATGATTCCCCAATCGGAAAGTTGTTTCATGGTCGATCTGGCTGTGTGACAGCTCGCGTGGTCTTGTTGGAAGATGGCTGCCGCTCTTCCGATCCATCCATCGACGAAGGGGAGGAGGTACTCTTCTAAGATACCTTGATATTCTAACGCACCAAGCGTTTCGCCTTGATGAAGAAAGCATAGAGGGCCGTGGCCGTCGTAAGTAATGCCTCCCCATAGTTGCACCTGACAGTAGTGCTCATATTCGGTCAAAATACTAAATTCAAACCTTAACAGGATGTTTTTTTGTCATCTCAAATCGGTCTTTATCATGAGTATCCTCCACCGTAATCCAACCAGCATTGCCACCTAACTGCACAATACACTCATCCGTCCAAATCTGAACTTACTTAAAATAAGCACTAACTAGAGGTTAGAAATACCCAGTTTTGGAAAGTTTCTCGTTGGTGAATGAGATCGAACACATAATTGAACCTCTTCATTCTTTGAATGGGAGTGATGAATGGCACTTTGCTAAACTTTTTTTTGTTATTATTCTCATAAAACTCAGAGTATAACTGACATTTTTGGAACTGATTTCAGGTGCATCATCTTCTTTAACTCCCGGACAACACCCTTATTGACAGCTACTCCATATCTGGAGGAAAGGAGGAACACGATCTATTGTAATTTATTTAATTGTAGTTAGAAGTTTCCCTATATCACGCGTTTCGTGTAAAATCGTAGACAAACAGTGATATTCTGGTACAACCAAAAAAGTCGAGGTATGAGTTTTCACCGGTTTTAGGTTGCTTTATGGTCTGGGAACATGCCCTGAAAATTTGAGGTCGATCGGATCATTTTGGGTCGTGCAGCAGGCTGCTGCAGCGGTCAACAGCCGAATTTTCAATCCCAAATTTCTGCCGTTAGCAGATGTTTTCATGAAAAGTGCAAAATAGAAACTATGCCTTATTTTTGACCAACTTTATGGCTGTTAATTTTTTGCAAGAGATATATACCCGGAATTTGCATAAATCGTTAATTGCAACTCTATTTATCAAAATTTTTGGAGCCATTTTTAAAGTCCCCCATGATTTTTTTCATGAATCAGGCGCAGAATCATCTGCCGAATCGAACGGTGTATTTCATGTTTCATAACTCGTGACCTTTGTAGAGATACATTCGATTATATCACTCAGCCTCATTCATTTCTCCTCTATCACACCGATCCCGCACGCGTCGCTCGCGCAGAATGAAATGAGAGAGGGGTGAGATCGGTGTGATAGAGGAGAA
>LS485916.1:4672-28140 GCA_900490705.1 Pristionchus arcanus
GGGTCGGGGGGGGGGGGGATTGATTGTTAGGCCTCGAGCTTGTTTTCAACGCGTAAGGAAGTAGGTTTATGGAAAAAAAAACAAAACCTTCTCTGATTGAACAACTCAATATCAATCGCTTATCCATCAGCTGTGAGACATGAATTTGAATGGTGGGAAATTTAATCTGCGTTTTTTTTTAAAGCTCAACATGTGTAAGATCGATGTTTCATAGTTTCTGGAAAGTGGGTGGGAACAACAGACGTCAATACCATTCCTGGAACTTTTCTTTATGATAAATACTCATTTCTGACTTTTCCGAGATTGGTGTTTCGTAAATACCTGAAAACGGGTGGGTTCGACTGACTTCAATGGAACTTGGATAACTTGCTCACAAAATTTAATGTAATCTTATCTTTGATCTTTGATCTCTGCAGGAGATCTCGTGGAAGCTGGAGCAGCACGCGCGTCGCGCCACCGCCACCATCTCCGCGGACGCCGTCGCCTACGAGAACGGCAACGGAGCCGCCCACTAGAGGCCAGGTCGAGACTAGAGTCTAGTCTCAACCTGGCATTGATCTTTGATCCCTCACTCCACTTTAGTATGCCACCCACTAGAGTTTAGTCTTTGATCTTTGATCTTTGACCCTCTGACTCCGTCCCCTCCACTCTAGTACCCATCGTTGATCTTTGACCACGCCCCCTCCACTCTAGTATACGATCATGGTTGTGCGTGATCGATGACTACTCATTAATTATTATTATTTTTACTGTTTCACAAATCTCTAAAGTTTCGTTGTGTTTCGCACCCCTCTACTATTTGTATTCCGAACAGTTTCGCAGTTTGAGTTGTTTCGATGTCCGAGAATGGTTGTATGGAAGGTTATTTGTGCAAGCGATGATTATTTTGTATGATAAAGGCGATTGTAGAAGAGATGATGTGGCATCGACAAGGGGTAACAAAGTGCCCGCATATCAGTAACTTGTTAGATTAGCAAGGAATGTACTGTAGCTAAGCAATTTAAATTCGCGTGCTTTTAGGATTACGGTAGGTTTCATCCATCGACTTTTTCACATTGGTTCAGGAAAGTTTTAAAAAAATGAAGAGAAAACAGCGATATCTTCATTTTGAAATGGATTTCGAAATGCGGTGCTTGTACATCTATGATAGGAATTACAAACTGATAAGAACAAGTGCGCACGTGTCTTGTCCTGTTTACTACAGTGATAGTATTGTTTTCGTTGTGAGAGGTCTTCCTTTTAAGGTCCAAGTCCTCAAAATGAGTAAGGCAAACGCGATCGGTATTGACCTTGGCACGACCTACTCGTGTGTCGGTGTCTTCAAGGATGGCAACGTCGAGATTATCCCGAACGAATACGGTGAGGATTTCGTTGTTAATAAAAGTTCCTAAAGACCGTGCTAGTTGAGTTAAGGGTGGCTCATATGGGACACATGCGGGATGATTCTTATGAACAGGGAGGTCACACATAACCCCTTCTTCATAAGGTCGCCTGAAATACCACCAGTTGCCCATTCCGCCACTGCCGAAAATTGTCGAGTGGTGAATAAAGTATAAGTATAAGAATAACTATTAATGATCTTGTCAGGTCACCGCACTACTCCTTCCTGCGTGGCCGTCACTGATGGAGGCGTTCTGTTCGGAGAGGCAGCCGAGAATCATTCCGTCGTGAACCCGTATCAAACCGTATCCGGTGAGTGTTGATTATTTTACATTAAAAAAACATTTGTAAAAGATACCATATTCGGTCCGTTCGATATATCGATTATTTTCATTTGTTATTTTTGTTATTATTATGTTGTAGAACTTGGAAATTGCAGATTCCAAACGCCTTATCGGTCGCAAGTTCGACGATGCCTTCGTGCAGTCAGACTTGAAGCATTGGCCATTCAAGGTTTGAATTTGTACTTTAAATTCTGCATGAAATTTCATACAAAAGGTATTCGACCTGCCAGATATTTAGAATAAATGAATTTTATTTTTGCAGGTAATCGCGGGCGAAGGAGACAAGCCGCTGGTGCAAGTCGACTTCAGAGGAGAGACAAAAAATTTCACTCCTGAGGAAATCACTGCTCTCGTCCTTATGAAGATGAAGGTTAGTAGCAGCTGCGTTGAGTACCCCTCGAACGGTCCTCCGGCACCAGGAATCGGCCTGAATTTGGTTAAAAATAAAATTCCGGAGTGAAATAAGGGTGCTCTTTTGTTCTCATTGTGAATAATGTATTAGAAGATGAGTAGATGTTCTGATCCTATTCGGCCCAATCTAATCATTTCCTCATTGCAGCAGACAGCGGAGGCATTCATCGGTGCTCCCGTCACAGAAGCAGTCATTTCCACTCCTGCCTTCTTTTCGGACGCCCAGCGCCAGGCTATCAAGGTAATAGTCGTAACTCTCCTGAAAGGATCAACGAAGGAACTGAACCGAAACCTAGCCATGACAATTTGCAATAGCATACCACATTTTTAGTTTCATCACCCACGTATTTGGCCCCTCTGCAGTAGTGTTGTTAGATAGAATAATTCTTATTCGCGAGTAATTTCATCAAAAATATTCGCGAATGGATTTTATTCGCGAATAATTTTCCATTTTTATTCGCGAGTGATCGGTTACTCGCGAATATTATTCGCGAATAATTTTGCATATATTCGCGAATATTATTCGAATAATATTCTCGAATATTTATCTCTCTCACTCATTTCATTTCAAATCTCTCTCATTTCTCACCCTTGTTGTTGACGACTGGCCTACGTGAGAATCGAAGAATTATTCGCGAATAAATGCAAATTTATTCGCGAGCAATTCATTATTCGCGAATCATTTTGCTATTTTTGCTCGCGAATAGATCGGCCGATCGAGTAATTCGAAGAAAGTGATTCGAGGCAGAATATTCGGCGAGTAATACTCGAATAAACAACACTACTCTGCAGCAATCACAACATGACTATCGCTTGCTTGCACAGGAAATAATTGAGGACAATCTTCGTATCAAGATGATTATTGTGCACTTCTCTGTTTTTTTGGCCCAGGCATTTCTCGTAGAGTATTCCCTCCCTATCCTCATTCCCCACCCCTCAACATTCGAAGCGTTGTTGACTGGGCCAAAAAACAGAGAAGTTCCGATTATTGCAGGATTCGGCTGATATGGCTGGACTGCGTGTGCTCCGACTCCTGAGTGAGCCAGCCCTCGCCGCTCTCGCCTACGGATTCGGCAAGAAGGATACCGGAGAGAGGTGCGGTAATATTGATTGGAATGAACCACTTAAAATGGATGCCATAATTTTCACTGACACCCGTATTCGTCCACGTGGATCGATTGCTGCTGTAATTCATTACTTATTGCAGAAACTTGCTCATCTTTGATCTCGGAGGAGGCACGCTCGATGTGTCCGTTCTCGGCTTCGAGGATGGCGTCTACGACGTCAAAGCGGTCGCGGGCAATTCGCATCTCGGAGGAGAGGATTTCACCAGCCGAATGGTCGACCATTTCGTTGCTGAGTTCAAGCGCAAGCACAGGAAGGTACGGAATTAAATTAAAAATTTAAAAAAAAATCTTATTCGTTTTTAAGCGTTTTTTTGCATATTTAAGTGAAGGAACAATGAAAGGCCGGAATAATATTTGTATTAGCTATTTTGAAGGATATCATGCTGAATCCTCGCTCGCTGTGTCGTCTTCGAACCCATTGCGAGCGCGCCAAACGAGTGCTTTCCGCGTCTGATCAGGTGGGAGTCATCAGCATTGTTCGCTGAAACACGAATTGGCCTTCAACAATCACTGGTTAATCAATAACGGGATAACTTTACCTTTACCTGTCACGTGATGCGCAAAACAATATGGCGCACACAAGATATCTAACAACAAAATGAATCGAATATTGTTTCTGCAGGCATCGATTGAGATTGACGCTCCGTTCGAGGAAATCGATTTCTACACATCGATCACTCGTTCTAAGTTCGAGAACCTCTGTCATGATTTGTTCCACGCTACGATCGATCCAGTGGAGAAGGCACTGAGGTACGGTAGGTGGATTACTCTAGAGACAAGACTTGCTTTATTTTCTTGTAATTGCTATGAATAGCCACTTTTGTTTGCAAGTTTTACACTCATTAAACTATATAAATTCAGAGATGCGAAGATGGAAAAGAATGCCATCCATGAAATCATTCTGGTCGGAGGCTCCTCCCGCATTCCCAAAGTGCAGAAGCTACTGTCCGATTTCTTCTCGGGCAAGGCACTCAACACTAGTATCGACCCGGATGAGGCTGTAGTCTATGGAGCAGCGCTCGTGGTTCGCCCTTTTCGTTTATGTTTCAATGATTCTACGTTTCTCCATCATTTTTTCAACCATTTTCTGTCACTAACCGACAGGAATAAGTGATGTAGGGCCGGGCCCCCGTGAGAATGAATTGCTTCATTTCGAATCAGCCTATTTCCAGGCCGCGGTGCTCTCGGGAGACAATTCGGCGGCGCTTGCAGACCAGCTGATTCTCGACGTCGCTCCCCTGACACTCGGAGTGGCGACTGAGGGTGGGTTTCGTGCTATTTGCCTTATCGGTGCTTTTGCGTATTTGGCGCATGCTGCAATCACATTCGTACAACATTTTCGTCGATCGAAAATGCAGTTCACTCCCTATTTCGTAATAATAATAATAATAATAATAATAATAATAATAATAATAATAATAATAATAATAATAATAATAATAATAATAATAATAATAATAATAATAATAATAATAATAATAATAATAATAATAATAATAATAATAATAATAATAATAATAATAATAATAATAATAATAATAATAATAATAATAATAATAATAATAATAATAATAATAATAATAATAATAATAATAATAATAATAATAATAATAATAATAATAATAATAATAATAATAATAATAATAATAATAATAATAATAATAATAATAATAATAATAATAATAATAATAATAATAATAATAATAATAATAATAATAATAATAATAATAATAATAATAATAATAATAATAATAATAATAATAATAATAATAATAATAATAATAATAATAATAATAATAATAATAATAATAATAATAATAATAATAATAATAATAATAATAATAATAATAATAATAATAATAATAATAATAATAATAATAATAATAATAATAATAATAATAATAATCGGCATTCGCACAAAATATTGCTCTTCAGGCGATCCAGACGATGTGATGGCGCCGATCGTCAAGCGCAATACGACGATACCCACGAAGACGTCGCAGACGTTCACCACCAACGAAGACAACCAGAGTACCGTCATGATTGAGGTATACATTTTGATTATTGATATTTGCGTTTATCCAGAAATCACGGAACTAGGCTTGTAGGAGGAAACATCATTAGGGAGGGGTGATTCGACAAAGCATGACGGATTTTCGTTCTACATTTTTTCTCACGTTCTACATTTCGTTCTACATGGTTTAAAAATTACTAAGAAAATTCACTCTCTTTTGTTTCTTGAAATGTTGTAGCGCCGCTGTTTCGTTTCGACATTTTTTCATGTTCCTTTTTCTCCTGGTGCTTGGACTTTTCAAATAATTTCAAACAAATTGTTTTTGAGGTGTTCGAGGGAGAAGGCGCCCTCACTAAGGACAACGCTCTCCTCGGTCGATTCGTGCTGTCCGGCATTCAACCCGCGCCGCGAGGAGTGCCGGATATTGAGGTGCGGTTTTCAGCTCTCCTCAGATTTTTCCTGAATCAAAAGCAGTTCTATTTGTTTTTTTTCTGACAACCGCGTGGTTGGTTACAGCGGAATTATGACCAGATGTGTGTTAGCAACCGGGCTACAGTAGGAGATGTCTTCATCAAAATCTTCATTAAAGATTTGTGTTGAATCCGTATTCATTTAAATTGGCGGGATGGCCGAGTGGTGTAAGGCGTGTCTTACGACTGTAAAATCTCTTTACGTGGATACACCTTTTTACCTTTTAATTCAATAATTCTCAGGTCACATTCGACATCGACGTTAACTCCATCCTCAACGTCAACGCGCAGGACAAGAGTACGGGCGATGGGAACGTCATCACCATTGTGGGCGTAGATCGTCTGCCCTATGAAGAGATTGTGAAGAAACGCGTCAAATTGTCGGCGATGGTCCACAATTCCAAGGTTTCCATCGTGCCCAAGAAGGGCCAGAAGAGAAAGGCCGACAAGGCCGAGCAATAAATGATACTGTACCTGACTGTATCGTTCCCCCTTTTTGGAATTCGTTTTGTACAAAATTTGCTGATCGTTGAAGTTCGTGATTAGTCGGCTACCGTACCCAAGTCGTGCCAGGACCCCGTTCCCGAGGTCATAATCTACGGTAGCCTACCGTATCATAATTGCTGTAAATTTTTGTTGTCGACCTCCTAGTTCGTTGTTGTGTACAAATTTCGTTCGTCGTTGAAGATAAAGTGTTCAGTTTGATTAATTTCAAATTTGTGATCGTGAGTAATTAAAATTCATTGATAATTATGGTAGGAACGGGGGAAAACAGCCTGATGTTATTCAATGTAACGATGTGCATGCTGCGGTAGGTGTTGAAGTGTCATATTTTTATCCATAGCATGGGAAACGATGCAATTCAACGCACAAATAAGAATGGTGGTCTGTGGTCAGTTCTCCATCGTCCTTTTTCCGTTTCTCTGTGCAGGAAGCGTTGAATGTCACCCCACTCCTGTGAGACGAAGAATATCTGCAAATATATTGGTGTGTATAAGATTTTCCGTATTTTCCGATAAATTACCGTCCAAATTAAGAAGAAATAGAACAGGAATGGGCTGGATAGACTCACTTATTGGCATTAAAATCATTTCCCTGTTTCCTAGAGTGGAGTTTGGGCGAAGAATTTTCAAACTCACAATAATGACCCATTTGAAATTCCATGGTTACTGTAGCTCGGGATATCGATTTTTTTGATATTGTTTCCTTTTTTTGTGCAGTTTCCGATCGGTGTTCTGCTCGATCCTGAAAGCCGACTACAGTCCCTCCCGTTCTCCCGCCAGCCCGTCCCTCTTCCCTTGATCTACCCCCTCCTTCCTCACTCTTCCTAACGATCACAGGCACTCTTGTTCGGCCGCTTCCCTCGGCTTGTTGTTTGCGTCTTTCCTCCCGTTTTTGCCCTTGATTTTTCTCCTTTTTTTAAAAGTTGTCGTCGTTATTGAGCACTTTCTAGCGACTGTTGATGTGTTCCATTCCTTCCCATCTGTCGCCCGCACGCCAATGTCATGCTTTTGTCGCTTCCTTTTGCCTTGTTGTCCTCGTTTCGCGCGCCCTTTCCCGCTTTTGAGGTGACTACGATGACAAATGATCCCTACTTTGGTTTGCAGCAGTTTGCCCGGTTTTCGCTCATAGCTTTCCCATCTAATGGTGCTCTTTTGTGGCAGCGCTCGTTGGAAATCACGCAACCACAGATTCCCTTCTAAAAGAGGCGCGCAGTGGTGGGGAATAGAAGAATGATCGCAGCTCGCTTGTTCCGTGTAGCTCAACCCCGCCTTTTTAATGGACTTGCGACGTGTTTAAGCCTCATGTTTACGTGCAGAAACGAAACAGATCTATTGGAGATTGGGGAAGGGACAGGGAAGGGCGTGGCGATCGATTATCGATTGGCTAGAGGATGGGAAGAGGGTTGCGTCGAGTCCAGAGGTCGATTATACTCGTGTCACCTCCTAATGTGTCCATTCCATTGCTAATGCTACGCGTCCTCGCTATATTTGAGTGTATTTTAAGAGTGTTCTCCTTCCAGAAACACCCTTCCTCATGGCCGGACTCGGGATCACTCTTCCTTCAACTGCTCAGGACCGTTCTTTTTCTGGATGTATTTGTTCCGTAAAGTTATCCCCAAAAAGCCAATGAATCACCTTCCAGATACGAGAGGGACGTCTTGTTCGTGAAACAGCACTAGACGAGCTGAGGCCGCAGCGAGTGGAGCCTTAGAGGAGCACGGTAGGTACTCGCGGCCTCATCGTCACGGAGGGTTCTGGTGTGTGGCTCGTCGAGCGATGAGGACCGCCTCTCTCTTCCAGCAGGTACGATTGCAATTTGTGACTTTGAAAAATATGCTTTTTTTATTTTTGAAACTCAAATGTGGTGGGTATTTTTATTTTTATTTTTTTGGTTGTTGGTGGTTGTTTTTATTTTTTAGGTGCTTTCAAAATACTTTTTTAAGCGGACTGGGTTTATTTATTTTTTTATAGCGTTGGAATATTTTTGTAGGGCTTGCATTTTTATTTTATTTTATTTTTTTGGGGATTTTTCAAATCGTGTACACTAAATAAATGCCAATTTTCGGGCACGTTTAGGGATTTTGTCTAGAACTTTGCATGCCAATTTTTGGGCCTGTTTTGGAGTGTTGTCTAGAACTTTGCCCTTGTTTGGCTCATTCATTTCAGTGAACAAGCGGCGCTCTCTTCCTCGTTGGGCCTCTCGTCGCTTCTTCTTCTTCTGCGGCAGAGAAGGTTCGTGCACTCCTCTAGATGACGTCACTCCTCTTCCAGGCTACTACGACGAGCGATCGACTACAGCCACCATTTGCCTCCCGAGGAATCGACTAACCCTCTCGATTTCCCATGTTGTCTCGCTGGTTTCGATCGACGAGATAGCAAATGAGAGATCCAGTCGATTGCTAATCTTCTTTTACGCGCTGACTGACTTTTACTTGCGTTGGGGACGGGAAGGGAATGGGTTAATTGGGCTCCCCATTGCTCAATCCCCCATTTCAGAGCCATGCCGCGCCGTGCTCTACCGTTCTCGACGGCACTCTTCAGAGGCGACTGCGACGTTGATGGGTAGAGGCGAGTCCGTAGTGTAGTTGTGCAGTAAATGTGTGTATACTTATATTATACTTACACTTGTGGCGCCGTGATCTCTTCTCGATGTCACTCTTCTGAGGCGACTGCGACGTTGATGGGTAGAGGCGAGTCCGTAGTGTAGTTGTGTAGTAAATGTGTGTATTATACTTACACTTGTGGCGCCGCGGTCTCTTTTCGACGGCACTCTTCAGAGGAGGAGGCTGCGACTTCGATGGGTAGAGGCGAGTGAGTAGTGTATGTATGTAGTAGTTGTCGTAGTGTATGTAGTAGTTGTCGTAGTGTATGTAGTAGTTGTCGTAGTGTATGTAGTAGTTGTCGTAGTGTATGTAGTAGTTGTATAGTAGTGTCTCTTCACACACGCTCTTCAAGGAGGCTACAACGACGAAGGATATATGCGGGCTCATCGTGTGTGTACTAATTGTGTTGTTTATTTGTAATAGCTGTAGAGTAGTAGTAGTAGTGTGTGTTGTCTGGGGCGCGAGGGGGGAAGAGGAGGAGATGAGGAGAGGAGGAAAAGGAGGAGAGGTAAGCCGACGATAGCAGGCAAGTGATGAGGTGAGCATTCTTATTGGGAGAGGTAGAGGGAGAACAAATAATATGGCTCATTTCATAACCGGCACGGAGGGAAGGAAGAGAGGAGCCTCACACGGAGGACGACTAGGGACGAGCATTGAAGACGTCCCCAGCTATGGACGAGCATTGAAGACGTCCCCAGCTATGGACGAGCATTGAAGACGTCCCCAGGTACGGTAGACTACGGTAGAGTTCGATAGGTACTGTAGTGATGACATTTCGGCCTTTGCCTCTACTCATTTTGCATGCTCTTTGTCTGCTTGAACGTCAATAGTGACGCGAGCTGATTTGTCATCGCTAGTACGGTAGATTACGGTAGTCATCGACTTGGCATCCTTTTAATTTCAGTCCCTTGGAGGCGCCTCTCGAGTCGTGGGAGGACTGGGAAGGATCGATGACGCCGCCAGCAATGGTACGGTAGACTACGGTAGTCATCGATTGATCATTCACCTAAATTCAGTCTCCCGAAGGCGTCCTCGAGCGAGTTTGAGGGAGCGAGCCGGCAAAGAAAAAAAGAAGAGCGGCAGAAGAGACAAGAGGTAGTGTAGACTCGCACTTGTGCAGTCAATAGGACTATAGGCGACTAGGGCAGCAAGGCGCGGGGAAAATCAAGGAAAAATGATATCTAAAACGGCACCGTAGATACGGTAAATACGGTAGTATGGTAGGCGGGGCGACTGGTATCGATTGAATATAATGGAGGGTGATACCTGGGAGTAGAGGGTAGATCAAGAGGTCAATTGGCCAATCGATCCATCGATCGATTGGAATTAGGGGAAGGGGAGCCATGACAGACGGGTAGATCAAAGCCTATCGATTGATAGTGGGAAGCCCCCCCCCCCTGAGAGTCGGGTAGATCAAAAGGGAATCGATTGGAGGGTCTTCCCTCCTCCTCTCCTGCCCCTTACTCCTCTTCCTAGTGAACCTCGCCCCTGCTTCCTTGCTTGCTTCCTCTACTTCCTAGTCTCTTCTTTCCACTCCCCTCTCCTCCTCTGTCCCTCCTTCCTTATCCTTTGCCCCCCTCCCCCTTCCTATCACAGGTGGGCTAATTGCCACTAATGTACGGGGGGCTCCGCAATTTTCGAAAAAAATTATCTTAGGTAGCTCCTCTTGTCGCACATAACTGTGAGGGGGCTCTGCAGCTGTATGATCTAGCGGTTTTAAAGCCCAGCAGTGCTTCCTATACCTTTTTCCTCCCCCCTAACCTTGAACAACAGTAACCGATCCCAGCTAGAACCCTTTCCCTTCAACACCGTTGCCGTGCTTTCATGGTCTCCGCGAGGCTATTCGCGATACGGAATGCGAATAGCTCGCCGAGGCTGAGAGAGCCGAACGGTATTGCCATTCCCTCTACTCCCCCTTCAATAGTGCCTCAATTGGTCCAAATAGGACATGTAAAAGGGGTTGGAGAAAAAAGTAAGAGTTTGTTTTACTGGTTCACAACGTGGGTTAGGCATTCCGTTATATTGTGTCACCTGCTTTGATGAGACGATCAATTACGTTTATTGGTTGGTCATTCGAATAACGGGCCCGTTACGATTACTATAGCAGCACACATAGAGAGAAGCGATTAGAGATTGGAGCGAATGGTCTTTGATCTCAAGAAACATTATCATAGGAGTCGCAAAAGGGGCGGGGCTTTCGGTGGGCGGAGCTCGGCTTACGTTAGAGGCTTAGAGGGCCTTGATTGCCTTGAAGAACTTGGCGACCCGAATGAGTTTCATCACTTGGCATTCCATCTTCTATTACTTTGCAATGACCGACCAAGCGCATTAGGAATGTGGAGGTTACCAGCTGTTCTTCTTTTAGAAATGATTGTGTAGAAATCACAGTGCATCATTGTTCCTCGCCCAATTATAATGAAATACACTGTCTATTCTGAAATTTCAATCCTCGTTTCTAGGATCACATTCCAGAGACAATACTGAATGCATGCAGTAAAGACCACCCAAAGAAATACGTGTAGAGGAAAGAAAAAGAAGAAGACATTGATATTACAAAAGGTTTATCAGCTAAGAGGAAGGCATAATAAAGGGACGTCCTCCGCTTCCACGAGCCAGAAAGACTGCTCGTCAGGATCCTCTCGAGAGCCCACGGGATCCACGGGCGCCTCTCTGAAATCAATAGTTAGAGACATTTGGATAAAGCAAATAATGCTTATTGGAAATTAATAATGTTACCTGAGAGGGTCCTTTGTGAGATGCAGAGGCATGGGAGTTTGAGTGGGAAGAATCGGAGGAGGGAGCGACGATCGTTTTCTGAATTAAAATATTATTGAAAAAGTAATGAGTGAAAATACCGTAGCCAGAGCGGCGTCATGAAGCAAGGGGATACGAATGGATTGTGAAGTGGTCGTAGTCCCGCTGATCTCGCAGCGACACATGAGCTTTCTACGAAGATGGGAGAGGGATGCTACACGTGAAAACACAAAAACTCAATGAAAAGGGAGAAGATGTCGGTTCTGAAAGAAAGAGATATTGCACATTCTGTGATCAAATCCAGAAAAAAACGAGAAAGGAAATAAGGCGGAGAATGACTCACTTTTTGAAATGTGTCATTTTCGTTTATTTATTCCTGAAGAGGAGTTTGGGCGACTGTGTAGGAGTCTGCAACGAGTAATTCAGAATCAATTCATTTGAAACCAGGGCTGGGCAAAAATTTTACGGATCTCTCATTTCACAATACTCTCTCGCTTTCTCTAACCGGCGAGAGAGCATTGTGAAATTAGAGACCGTAAAATTTTTGCCCAGCCCTGGTAGAAACGCTTTACAGAAACTGAGAAGGCGCAATGGTTATCGAGGGGCAAATGTCAATGGAGAGAGTGGGAGACATCAGTCACTCAGAGGATTACACAAAGTGAGTGGTAGGGGAGCAGAGGAGGGGATGTATGACAGAGAAAGTTTAATGAAGGAGAAGAGTCTTGGTCGACTGTGTAGGATTCTGCAACTTTCGTAATGAGAAATCACGCGCTCGATATCGAGTAAAATGGCAAACTTCTAAGGCTTTAACTCATATTCCTCACTTCATTCCCACGAAAGAAGTAGTTTCTGAGAGGCAATGATAAAATGATGATTCTGGGAGAAAAATGACTCGGCTGTTTGTGTATGTGAATCGACGGTAATTCGATGCAATATTTAATCAACAACTTTATTAATCGTTGATATTTCTAGTACAGATTTTGATAGAAATAGTGGATTTAAACTACAAATTAATGAACTCTGGACATTAAAAATTGCTAAATATAGTTGAATTACAACTAAAGTTCAAAGAATATGTCTACATGTAGATTCTATGCTACTTATGTACAAAATTGGTGAGACATCCTTGATGTGGTCATTTACTATGTTCAGGGCAGAATGGTTTCAGTTTTCCTTCCTTTTTTGATTTCCTCTTTCGATTTACGGATGCGAATCACTTCGAATGGGCCTTCATACTATTCACCTAACTTGGATGAAACACCTTTTCTTAGAAGTGCAAAATCACTAACTCTGATCTTTGTTTCGATCATTATCTTGTCATGTTGTTCGTTTTCTTGTTGTTGTTCTGCTTATTGGAGTCTGTTGCCTTGTCTATCTTGGCATGAATAGCTTTCGAAATTATTTCCAGATCATTCGCTCGAAATATGATGCTTGATCATTCTCTTCACGGCGTGCCTTCATTAATTATCTGCAAGCAACATTCTTCAATCTCACCTCAAAATATACCAGTGATTTCATTCTTGAAGCAAGAAATTTATGGAAAATAATCACCTAAAATTTAATGTTCTTCAGCATCTCACATCGAGAAGAAGGGAGACCGTGTAGGAGCCTGCAACAGATTGTACGATGAGAAAAACGATGCGAGAAATGCCAACAATGACAATGCAATAGCCTAGTGTTGAAGAGAGCTCGAAATACGGGTGATCTTCTCTTCATTTCACACACTGTCACGCCTCTCTGACCGGTGAGAGAGTGCAAATAATGCAGATACGAAAATATGTTCTTTAATATAGGGTCGTGGATGGAGTACACCGGAAAATTAGTAGTTGATTGGGGAGGGTGATTCGATGAATAGGAGGGAGCGAGGAGGGGGGTGGGCAACAGTTGTTCGATGGGAAGACCTCCCTCTCTCTCTCTGTGTCAGAGTCTCACTGCTGACTGAATTGATTGAAGCTCTCTCCAAACCCTAAGTATCTAATTTGTGGTTGACCATTTCGTGAATCGTAGTGTTATTGTTGTTATTGTTATTGTCTGCGATTCAAACCATTATTATTCAAAATTAAAAATGCTCTTACAGACTTTTACACAGTCTCAACAGTCGCCATCGATGCAAATAAATCAAGAAAAAGATTCACAATATTTGACAAGGTCGGATTTGAAGAATTTTCTTGTAGGAAGTGACAACATTAAAGATTAGAAATATTTTCATATTGAGAATGGCCAACTTCTGCATCCAATCAGTGCAATCACTCTATCTTTAGTGAATACTATTTTCTTTCTCTCTATCTTTACTCTACCTTTAGTTTAGTGTAATCACTCTATCTTTAGTAAAGATGATTTACTTTCCAATGGTATTCGAGAAATGATATCGCCGTCTCTCCATTTTGCACACTTTGGTTGTATCATCTCTCGAGCTCTACTTTGAAAAATAGGACAATATTTACAGATGTTGTATTACCTGAGAATGTCGATCGCGTCAAGGACGGCAAACACCTTGAAGATAAACAGATAGTGGCAACGTCTTTGCGACATGGTACTATCGTCCGGAGATATCGGTAAATTCGACTATCATTCCGGAGCCGAGTACGGTAGTCCCTTTTCATGTTTCTCATTCCCTTTTCATGTTTCTTTACTTATTCCGCCTAAACCTATCACTGTACGGTTCCAAACTACGTATCTATTTGGGGGGTGACCTTTTCGTGAATCCTAATGTTATTGTTGTTATTGTTATTGTCTGCGATTCAAACAATTATTATTCAAAACTAAAAAAAATGTCCTTATTAGAAATAATTACATTTTGAGAATAATCATCTTCCGAATATTAGTGTAATCACTCTATCTTTAGTGATATTATTTACTTTTCATTAGATCTCGAAAAATGATACCGCCGTCTCTTCATTTCACACACTCTCTCGCCTCTCTGACCGGTGAGAGAGTACGTGAAATGAAGAGACGATTAGCCGTATTTCGAACTCTAGGGTGAAATGAAGAGACGGCGATGTCATCCCTCGAGCACTACTGTCCGGTTGCTGTATGCGGTCATTCTTCCCTTTCTGTTCGTCTGCTGGATCCATTCTCTTCAGATTCAGATGCAACTAGAGTGGCACTTCGTACAAAGCTCTGGACCGAGGGACGATACGGTGTCAGTCATCGAAGATAGTAGCTGGCTATTTTTCGCTGAAGAGGCGTGGGTCGAGGAGTATAGGGTGGCTCCATTCTGTATTTCATTTGTTGTGTACTACATTATCAATGTCCTTTGATAAACGATGACAGTATAGTCTTCTCAAACAATAGATGAATGCAGACAATGTCGTGTCTTTGGGGTTCACTTATTGAAAAGTGCTTATCAAAACCACATTCTCTACACTCTGTCGTCTCGAGTGCATTCCACTTTCAAATCGCGTTCGCTTATTGGAATTACGTACATACTTTCCAGCAAGGGAACCCTAGTCGTTATTTTTCTGTTGAAAGGAGGAGTCGAGGCAGAGTCAAGACAACAGGTAGCGAGACGGTGTCTGTTAATTTTGAAGCATTGATTATTTATTATTATGGAGGAAAAACAATGGAAACCCTGATGAAACAATAACATAGAGTTACACCGAAGTCTAGATAAGCCTCCAACGCTATGAATCACGTCAAGTTCAGAATCATCACTCCATCTTGGAATGGTACTCGATCCTTTTCTTAGCATTGGGCGTTCAGTTCCTCATTCCGAATCTGCATTTTGCAGTTTCGTTACGACAGATCCGCATGGGCTGGGGGATTCTGTGTCGTCCTCTTTGCTCTCCTCTTGTCATGAAACGGCGTGCGACACCAATCTGCGAAGAACATTGTTTAATCGCAGTTCAAAGTCCCTAAACCAGAGTCTTCGGAGTGTCTTGAGTATCTTGAAAGCGGAAATGAGAACCCTCACTGAATAACCGAATAACGCGAAGAAGATTCCTTGTATGCTACTTCGATATCTCTTTTTAAATTTCTTGATCTCTGTAAAGCGAAATCCCTAATACTCCTACTGCCTGATTGCATGCTCGTACTTTCCTGCTGTACTGACCGTTGTTGAAATTTATTTTGTTCTTCGGAAATTATCCCCCATCGAGAAGAAGCGAGACCGTGTATGAGCCTGCAATGGATGCATTGATCGATGATGACTTTATCGACGAGGGAAATGGCACCAAACACAATGATATTGCATGGATGCATGGGGTACTCAATACGATGGACAGAAAATTTCCAGCTGATTGGGGATGGCGAAGCAAGGGTTGTGTAAAGATGAGTGGAGAGGGGTAGCAGCTGTTCGATGGGAGGAATCTGCTCCCTCGCTGAGCCACTCACTTCTTATTGCCCATTGCGAAAATTTGTTATTGTTGTTGTTTGTTTTTCAAAACGATCCGGTGAAAAAATGGCATTACAGACGTCTACACAGTCTCGACTGCAGCCATCGAAGCAAATAAATTAAGAAGAGGAGTAAATAACAATACTCGAAAAGGTATGGGTTTGAAAGCATAAACGAGTAGAAAGTCGCTTCCCAAATCTATCCAATTACAATGATGATATTACTAGTATGATCTTCCTTTCAGATTATGGATACGGGAGTCGAACTCTACATCGCAATGCAATTATCATACGAGTAACCAGTGCTGGATCGATCTTCAGTTACTCCACGAGTCATCGACTTCATTGTGGAAGTTTTCCAGTGCACTGCCAATCTAGAATAGTATTCGACTTCACAATAGGAGATGCACTAGAAGAGGTCGGAGATACACCTATTCATTCCGATTCTTCCAGTTGGCAGTGATTCCGCACTTTTGAATGAGGCCGCAACGGTCACGAAGAAGGCCATTTGTTGAGTTTCAACATTGTTTGCTTTAGAATATTTGTTTTTCATATTATTGAACGATAAAGAATTGCCCGATAAGAAGAAGACACTGCCGTATTCATCCAATTTTCTCCTCCGTCCAGGCGCTCTGACCAAGTCCGATGTGACAGATCAAAACAATATTCCATCCATCGTTCTGGACAGTCAAATCATGCCGACTTGCCTTTTCTTTTTGCATTTTTTTGTCACGAGAAAGCCGAGAGTAATGATGAGACTGTGTCTACCCTCTGGCAGCCCTAACTGCTTCCTGTGAGATCGGGATACGCCTCTTCAACTGGAGCCTTCCGATGTTGACCGGGTCTAAAAAAGAGTTCCTCGGCGCAGAGTTTAACCGTTGGCTCTGATATCTCATCCCGCTTCACTCTTCACAATGAACCGCAGGCAGTTTTCCGCAGCCGCAACTGCCAGCAGGAAACACAAGGAGAGCGAAGTGAGTTTTTTTTTAAATTTTAAAGTTCCCTGGAAATCATTACAACGATAGCATCAACATGCCTTTGATGTGAACATGAAACATAGTTGCATTCAGGGGACGAAAAAGCAAAGTATTCGCAATGCGCGTTTTTGATTTAAGAAAAATTATCTGCCGAATATTGAATGAGCAAAAGGTGCAAGCCGCTTCAAATTATATTTTGTAAATAATCATAAATAAGCGTCAGCAATTCACCTCATCTGATCTCCACGCGGCTGCTCGTCTCATTGCATTTGAGGAAGATCGGAGCTTATCACCGTCCTTCGTCAAGTCGATAGGTAAGCTGAATGGTTGCACATCGAAGATATATCAATTGTTGTAATTACGGAAAATGCAAGCATAATCGAACCGAATAATTTTTGTCTGGGAGATCTTCCCTTCATTACAGAAACCCTTCCGCTAAGCCAGAAAGTGAACATGTCAAGGACCCTTCGCAAGGCTTACGAAGTGGTAAGTAACATTTGAAGAACTGGCAATAGACTCACTGATCGGTGAATGAGTGCGTGAAATAATGAAACGAATCCTACAAATCCTATTATCAATTTCCAGCTCAATCATGCAAAGGAGATCGAAGCTCGTGAGGAGCGGGAAAGGAAGGAGAAGGAGATCGATTGCCCGTGCAAGATAATCATTTTACTCATTACTTGGGCGCTATCTCTGATTTCTCGCTCCTTCTGTTCTATGCGCGAGAAACCAGAAATACCACAAAGAGTGAATACACAGACGTATTCTATGATATTCAGCGACATTATGTAGCCATGATGCGATTATTTCAGGCTTACAAAGATTCGAGTGATGCCGATCCTTCCGCTCACCACCCCCGCTGCAAGTGGGATCCGCCTGCGAAGAAGAAGGAGCAAGAGAAGATGTACCAGCCACTTAGCGATGATGAATTCTAAGTTTTGATTATTGATTTAGTCGATCGCAATTTTTTATTAGAATCATTTTAATTTTGTAAAAATGTATTCGTGAATTCCTATTTCTATCTCAATCCCTAAAGGTCCACCCGCGAGGAAGAAAGAACAATAGAAAGAACACCTGCCGCTCAGTGATGATTAATATTATTTCTATTAAAATAATTATAATTATATTTATTACTTACAATCCCATTTTTCGCGATTTATTGCCGAATCTATTATTGCGTGATAAACTTTTTCAATTTGAGAGGTTAAAATTCTGCTGCGATTCGGCACAGAAACGGCAGAGTTAGCGCCTATTCGCCGGGCGCGAGGGGTTAAAATTATAGCACAAAAGAAAGCACACAATCGTATCGCGCCCACTGGGGGAGTTCGAGAGTTTTCTCTAATCACTCAGAGAAAAGACACTTCGACACGGGCGAAAACACGAATATAGCACGGTTTTTGGAGATGAACGCGAGGGGTGCGGGCGAGTATATAACATTGTCTTGACAGTTCTTATCGTCGACCAGACTCATCTTTCATCACTTATTGTTTGACCATGTACGTCGACGCGTATTCATACATGATTATTCATTACTGGCGGCTTGGGTTCTTTGGTTGATGTCTGTTCCCTCACTATCTATTACTCTATTATAACAGCTATTCTAACAGTTGGCGTTACCAGTGGATCCCACTTAGCGTTGTCTTACGACTGTAAAATCGCTTGACGTGGATACACCTTTACCTTTACCTTTCCTATTACGCATTATTGCTATGTGTGTAAATATTAAATTTAGTTTCAGCAATGATTGGTGTAGTGCTTCTTGCTCTCATTGCCGTCTACGTCTACAAATACTACGAGAACGTCAGAAGATATCCGAAGGGACCGACGCCGCTACCGTTGATTGGCAACCTTCATCAGGTAAGCATCTCCATTTCACGCCCTAGCCCGGTCGAGTGACAAGAGAGTGTGTGAAATGAAGAGACGGCGACTCATATATGACTTATATAATATATTTTGAGCTCTAATTACCATCGAGATGTGTATTAAAAAAAGGATATTGACTAAATTTTTCATTCACAACCAAATTGTACAAAATTGTTTCATACAACCCTCGTCGTTCTTGATTTACCTGTGAAACATAACCGGTCGAAATTGGGAGAAAATATTTAATAATTTATTATTTCAGTTCGACGCCCATCGCATGCATTATTTCCTCGAAACTGCCCAGAAAAAGGTACGAGATTTCATTGCAACTTCTTCCAGAATCAGAAATACGCTTCCTACCAAATCATTGCAGTTTATTCGTTCCGAAAACTCATTGGGGGTGTGTCTACTTTGGCCTATGCAACATTCACTATGATAAGGAATGTGAAACCCTCTGGCACCGTCTGATAAAGTTTGGGCAAAAAAAAGAGAATTTCTTCACTTACTCTCTCATCAGCCAGAATGGGAGAGAGAGAGAGAGAGCGTGTGAAATGAGGAGACGATTATCCTCTAATTCCTTCCCTTCCAGCACGGCGACGTCTTCACCATCTGGACGCCCCGACCGATGGTCGTACTGATGAGCTACGCGGCGATCAAGGAGGGACTCGTCAACAAGGGTAATACACTGTTTTCATTAGGAACCATCGCCATGGGAAGGACGGCATAGTCTGAAATTGGATAACAAAAACGATAATAATGGTCTGATGAGCTATGCTGCTATTAAGGAGGGATTGGTTGCGAAGGGTAATATTATATTTTGGTTAGTTACCATGGCGTATAAAAAAGTGGGTAGAATGATTCTGAATGCGGACAACAAATACCATAGTCGTGCTGATGAGCAACGCGGCGATTAAGGAGGGATTGGTTGCGAAGGGTAATATTATATTTTGGTTAGTTACCATGGCGTATAAAAAAGTGGGTAGAATGATTCTGAATGCGGACAACAAATACCATAGTCGTGCTGATGAGCAACGCGGCGATTAAGGAGGGATTGGTTGCGAAGGGTAATATTATATTTTGGTTAGTTACCATGGCGTATAAAAAAGTGGGTAGAATGATTCTGAATGCGGACAACAAATACCATAGTCGTGCTGATGAGCAACGCGGCGATTAAGGAGGGATTGGTTGCGAAGGGTAATATTATATTTTGGTTAGTTACCATGGCGTATAAAAAAGTGGGTAGAATGATTCTGAATGCGGACAACAAATACCATAGTCGTGCTGATGAGCAACGCGGCGATTAAGGAGGGATTGGTTGCGAAGGGTAATATTATATTTTGGTTAGTTACCATGGCGTATAAAAAAGTGGGTAGAATGATTCTGAATGCGGACAACAAATACCATAGTCGTGCTGATGAGCAACGCGGCGATTAAGGAGGGATTGGTTGCGAAGGGTAATATTATATTTTGGTTAGTTACCATGGCGTATAAAAAAGTGGGTAGAATGATTCTGAATGCGGACAACAAATACCATAGTCGTGCTGATGAGCAACGCGGCGATTAAGGAGGGATTGGTTGCGAAGGGTAATATTATATTTTGGTTAGTTACCATGGCGTATAAAAAAGTGGGTAGAATGATTCTGAATGCGGACAACAAATACCATAGTCGTGCTGATGAGCAACGCGGCGATTAAGGAGGGATTGGTTGCGAAGGGTAATATTATATTTTGGTTAGTTACCATGGCGTATAAAAAAGTGGGTAGAATGATTCTGAATGCGGACAACAAATACCATAGTCGTGCTGATGAGCAACGCGGCGATTAAGGAGGGATTGGTTGCGAAGGGTAATATTATATTTTGGTTAGTTACCATGGCGTATAAAAAAGTGGGTAGAATGATTCTGAATGCGGACAACAAATACCATAGTCGTGCTGATGAGCAACGCGGCGATTAAGGAGGGATTGGTTGCGAAGGGTAATATTATATTTTGGTTAGTTACCATGGCGTATAAAAAAGTGGGTAGAATGATTCTGAATGCGGACAACAAATACCATAGTCGTGCTGATGAGCAACGCGGCGATTAAGGAGGGATTGGTTGCGAAGGGTAATATTATATTTTGGTTAGTTACCATGGCGTATAAAAAAGTGGGTAGAATGATTCTGAATGCGGACAACAAATACCATAGTCGTGCTGATGAGCAACGCGGCGATTAAGGAGGGATTGGTTGCGAAGGGTAATATTATATTTTGGTTAGTTACCATGGCGTATAAAAAAGTGGGTAGAATGATTCTGAATGCGGACAACAAATACCATAGTCGTGCTGATGAGCAACGCGGCGATTAAGGAGGGATTGGTTGCGAAGGGTAATATTATATTTTGGTTAGTTACCATGGCGTATAAAAAAGTGGGTAGAATGATTCTGAATGCGGACAACAAATACCATAGTCGTGCTGATGAGCAACGCGGCGATTAAGGAGGGATTGGTTGCGAAGGGTAATATTATATTTTGGTTAGTTACCATGGCGTATAAAAAAGTGGGTAGAATGATTCTGAATGCGGACAACAAATACCATAGTCGTGCTGATGAGCAACGCGGCGATTAAGGAGGGATTGGTTGCGAAGGGTAATATTATATTTTGGTTCATTCAATATTGATTTTATTGAAGTTATTATCGAATTTTGCTTCCAAATTGAAATTATGATTCAAATATTCGCTTCATGGCTAATAGTCAATATCAAGGGATGTAATATTTTTAGTGTTGCTTTTCAGGTAAAGGTCCCCGAGTGGTCCGACCTCATCAAACTCGGCGTCACCAAGGACACCACCCACGTCAACCCGGATTGGCACTACATCCGCGCCGCTTCTCTGGCCAGCCGCTGTACATCCGCTCTCCCGTTGGTTAGTGTTGTTTTTAAATATGCTTATTTTCTAAAAAAAAACAATTGAAATCACGAATAAGAATTTAACTTTCGCCAACACGGTATTATTCATCATTTCCCCTTCCCTTGCCTTCTCTTCCCTTGTGAATATTCATTATATTCAGAGTGCGATGAAGGAGACTCCTCCTGCAGTTTGTCAACGTCGTGCTGCATCGAATGCCCTCCACTGTTCTTCCCCGTCTGATTCCATGCTCTCACCTTGCACCAGCAAGCTATTCGGAGAGAAGAGCAAGGTATGATGATGACGAGCCTGTTTAACGTTCCTTTTATTTTTCTTTCTTTCTGATGGTGTGGAATGATTGTATCAAATTTGTAGTAAGTATGTGAATAATGATTCTGATGTTCTTCTATTCAGATCTCGTCAGCTTCAGCGATTCTCCGATCGAAGCAGCAAGCTGCGATTCCTCTCAATCTGAGTCTATCGGATGAAGATGATAAGACGGAGAATGATAAGTGAAGAATGAGGAGATTCGTTCCATCCCTTGTATCATTCTGTAACTCACCGATAAAATATTCTTATCAATATATCGAGCAGATCCCAAACACTAAACATCACATGCAAATGCAAATAAGTCGGTACTTACCTGTTTATGGCCTAACTTTTAATCGCAGAGTATTCCTCCCTAAAAGTTGCATGCCATATTGCAACGTTTCTCAAGAGACTGTAGAGGCAACAAAGATTCCCAAGATGAGATGGGCAAGTGGACACGAGAAAAAAAGATCCATCCCTTCCTCTCTCCTCTTCGTTGTAGCCATTGGAGGTTCGGCACTAATACAGTTTCAAAAATACTATTCTGCTTTGTCTACTGCCAAAGTTGCAGTAACAATAAGGCCATCGAGTGGAATAATACAATATTACGTCTCTACACCTCTATTTCGCTAAGAATGGTATATTTAAATAATATTTATCAACAACAAATCAATGTGAACAGCAACAGACAAGCTGCTAATAACGATTACACCAAAAATAACGAATGGTGGATAACTGTGAGTTGAACGAGTTAAGTACTAGAATAGAAATACACCTAGAGACAGAATCCCGTAGGGAAAAGCAATTAAGGTGATAACCTAACTTGAGGGCCTTTTAACTCCATCCGATTGACTCAGATTGAGAGGAATCGCAGCTTGATGCTTCGATCGGAGAATCGCTGAAGCTGACGAGATCTGAATAGAATAACGTCAGTATCATTATTCAAATACTTAATACAAATTTGATACAATCATTCCACACCATCAGAAAGAAAGAAAAATAAAAGGAACGTTAAACAGGTTCGTCATCATCATACCTTGCTCTTCTTTCCGAATAGCTTGCTGGTGCAAGGTGAGAGCATGGAATCAGACGGGGAAGAACAGTGGAGGGCATTCGATGCAGCACGACGTTGACAAACTGCAGGAGGAGTCTCCTTCATCGCACTCTGAATATAATGAATATTCACAAGGGAAGAGAAGGCAAGGGAAGGGGAAATGATGAATAATACCGTGTTGGCGAAAGTTAAATTCTTATTCGTGATTTCAATTGTTTTTTTTTAGAAAATAAGCATATTTAAAAACAACACTAACCAACGGGAGAGCGGATGTACAGCGGCTGGTCAGAGAAGCGGCGCGGATGTAGTGCCAATCCGGGTTGACGAGGGTGGTGTCCTTGGTGACGCCTAGTTTGATGAGGTCGGACCACTCGGGGACCTTTACCTGAAAAGCAACACTAAAAATATTACATCCCTTGATATTGACTATTAGCCATGAAGCGAA
>LS485920.1:5290-30520 GCA_900490705.1 Pristionchus arcanus
GTTTGCATGAAGGGGAAAATAGTTATCGAAAAACGACCGGCACAGGCGAATTCTCCTTGAAATTTGGGTTCGGCCACCTTTAAAGTCGAATTTCAAATAAAATCCTGATGCAAGTTATAGCTCGCCAAAGATGGCATTTTTCGTCTATCCGAAAGTTTCATGACCTGCCATGCCCCGGAAATCGAATATTTCGAACAAAGCTCGACGCTATCTTTTTAGGGACCCTATGGACTATGGAAAACTGGCTTTAACTCACTTTTGATTTTTTTCATGTGCCAGCATTTATTCAATTCTTAGGTGACACGCGTGATATGCAAGCGAGATTTTTCTGTCCCATAGTTCCATTCGTTTTGATCCTCCTTTGTTTACGGCGAGTCTTGCATCTAACTTGTTCAGTGAGCAGTGAGCACGCAAGTTTTTTTTGTTGTTTTCAGATTAATACAATTTCTGATTGTTACTGACTGCAATTCACAGTAAACATTTATTTCGTAGGCTGCTAAAATGATTTATTTCAAGCATATCTTGAATCCCGTAAAGACAACACAATTGTTGACTCATTCTGCTTGGAAAACATGGATTTGAAAGCACGTTGGTAGTCGAGGCTGGAAAAAAACGAAATTACTTATCAAATCATGAACAAAGTATCCAATGTCTCCACTAGAGCAGCACCTCGTGCAATAGTAAATGAGAAGTTTTGAAGAAATTGCGATATTGAAAAATACAGTGTTGAACATGGTCCAAGCGAACAATTGTTGGCCTAAATTAGATTCTATGAGGACTGTGTCATGTAACTGTGTCAAGCTTGCCCTCAAGGTTAAGCGATCGGATGAAAGCAAAATAAGAAGGCATTGCCATCCAACTTCCGACATCTACAATAACAACAAGCAATAGCGATCTGACGATGCGATTCATCATTGCTGAATCTGGAATAAGAGATGGAAGGGAGTCGAGGGCGCAATACGGGTCATTATCTCTTTGTTTCGCACGGTCTCTCGCCGGTAGAATGGCGAGAGAGTCTCTGGTTTCTCGTGACTAGTTGCTAACTAGTTGGTGACTAGTTGCTGGCGGATAGGGAAACAACTAGTCAGGATACTAGTTAGCAACTAGTCAGCCACTAGTCAGCAACTAGCCAGGGGGATAGGCTCCGCCCACTTTGAAAACAGATGGGTACTGTACTATTGATCGATATCGTATGAGTAGACCTCATACCGTAACTGATCCATACATGGAACGTCCATGTACGGTAGTCACATCCAAAAGGCTTTCCCTTGGGGGATAGCAATAGACAGCATCCACATTCGGGAGCCGTCTGATCATCAGAATCTGATCTGAAGAGGGCCGAAAAACAGGCCCTTATAGGCAAGGCGCATGCTAGTCATGACGGGTAAGAGAATACCCTCCCTACCAGTTGCTGACTACTTGCTAGCAACTAGTCAGAGCCCAACTAGTCAGCTACTAGTCAGGCCACTTGTTAGCAACTAGTTGGCGCTGACTCCGCCCACCCCAACTAGTCAGCAACTAGTCACGAGAAACCAGAGGTATGTGGAATCAAGAGATGACCACCATAATTGCCCACTCTATTGCCCACACTAGAAGGGAGCACTGAATGTTTTTCATCGTGAAAGCGAGACATTGTTAGGAGAATATAAATTTTTATTTTGTTTTGTCAGTACACTGATGAAATAAATACGTAAACGAACCAGCCTTGGACCGTATTCCCAACCACACGGTAAGATACACCAGAACACTGGCAATATTCATAACAAAATTGCCACGAGAGAACCAGACAAAGCCCGCATCAGGGAACGGATCAAGCACGTCGCATATCACCCGCCTGAAATAGCGATAATTATTAGAGCCGGAGTTAATTGTACCAAGAAAAAAGCTTGTACCGGCTTCGATAGAACACTGCCATGATGCAACAAAAGTAAGCGCAGTACCCGAAAATAACAGTGACGATAAACTGAACAATCTTCTTGTTTTGTGATTAATTTTGCCCATTTTTCAAGTAAGCGATATTGGTTGAATAACCTACGGCGTTGTAATAGTACTTGTTGAGTGATCGATACCAGAGGGAAAACATAATAGACAATAATCTGTCCAAGCCGATGCACAATATGCAAGCGCAGCCGATAGCAATACCCATCTCGGGAAGGAACTAAGAGAAATAATTCTTCAATTTGACATTCTTGGCGAATGAATATTTTCCCCATACCATAACTATAATGCATGTATATTGCTCAACTTCAATTACTATATTCAATATAAGAGGGAGTTGCGTCAGAATGTAGCCGCTCTGCAATTTTTTCAACTTATTCATTCTCTATACCTGAAAATAAAAGAACGTGAAAAAATATTAAACTAACCTGATGGAACCCATCAGCGAACGCACAAACAGCGATTAGAATGTTACAGGTGCTTCTTAGCGTGCTAATAAGGCCAAAATAAAGATGAAAAACAAGGAAAATATACCTCGATTTTACGGTAATTATTACGATAAGAGCGTTACAAAATATTCCAAGAATCGCGAAAGTAACAGTTAAACCGAAAAATGCATTTGCTAGACTCGACGGTGCGATAATATTGCGAATCATTATCTGCAAAGTGATGAAGAACTTATCTCAGTGACACATATAGCACATATAAAAGAAATAATTATAAATTGTAATCTGAGAGATAGTAGTTACCCATAAATGGCATCGATAACTTACCCAATGACTGTTAGTTGTATCGTCTGAATATTGTGTGTTGGAAATCGAGAATCGAACAGGAACTAGCACAAATAATACCGTTGAGCCGTAATGTGTGGTTCGAGCGCTGATTTATCACATATTAGTTCAAGTTTGCTCATACCAGGAAAGCTCTAAAAATAAAATATGAAATCAAATTTTGCCCTTTGTAGTTGAGGATTCGTCTTTTAATTTTAGCTGCCATGCCGTAAAGAAAAATCGGAATCGTACTATTTATTGAAGATGCCCGCAAAATATCAAATTACACAATGGTGAATAATACGCAGAAAAGGCTCGAAAATATGATGCTAGAAATCATTGAAATAGTATATGTACAACTCATTATTGAAATGGATGGTTATCATAAACTTATTTCACTTTCAATCATTGCCGCGAGAAAGCCTCCGACAATCGCTAAAAATAGCACGGTTATATCTTTATCGCAACATTTAATGAATGAGCGAACAAAACACCAGTAGCTTGGAACTGGTATGCAGACAATAATAATGGTGGATAGTTCGATGTAGAATGTAGTTTTGTCGTCGCATCCGACGACCCGAAGTGAGGAAGGATAAGAGAGAGAGAGAGAGAGAGACAGGATCATAGTAGATAAGAAGTGGGCAAATTAGAGGATATTGTTTTGATGAATAAATTAGAGGATTGGAATAGTACATTATTTGGCAGGGAGTTGAGAAGTGCATGGGTGCGATGAGAAATAAAGTTTTTAGAATTATTATCACAAGCACGAAATAGGGGGAATAATTTACGAGATGCTCCTCGGGTACGGGAGAGCCGGAAATCAAAGAGAAGAGAAGGGCTAACAGTAGCCTTAGGAGAGAAAAGCGAATGGATAAATTTATATGAAGCAAGTATTCTACGTTTATCGAGAGGCTCCAAATTGAACCTCTCGCAAGAAGCACGATAAGATACAAAGGGTATTCTACATCTATAGTGTAATCTACGCAGGAATGTGAGCTGGACTTTCTCAAGGAGTTTGCGATCCTTGAGAATATGAGGGGAATAAACGATGGAACAATATTCTAGAATGGAACGTACATACACTTTGTAGGCATGAACTAAGACATCGGGATTTGCGGATTTAATTGCTATAAAAAGGAAATGTGCGCGTTTGGATGCTTTTTTGACTATGTCGAGAATATGGGGGCGGAATGAGAGATTACTTGAAATTAGGATTCCAAGATCCTTTGCACAATCGGTAGAAGAAATTGGAATCGAATCAAATGAATACAACAATTGGGGATTTCTATTACCAATATGGAGAATGTGAGACTTGGTCGGGTTGACTGACATTTGCCAATCCGAACACCAAGTAGAAAGGGCATTAAGTGCAGATTGAAGAGGGGAAGGAGTAGGAGGGCATTGATGAGGAAAAGAAAATACAAGCTTAAGGTCATCAGCGAATAAATATGAATCGACTGGGCAAGTATCAACAATGTCATTGATGTAAATTAGGAAGAGAAGAGGGCCGAGAACGCTCCCCTGGGGAACCCCAGAGGTGACAAGAGATGGTTGAGAGAAAGTGGAATCTACACGGACAGACTGAGATCGTGATGTTAACCACGATCCAATCCATCTAAGGAGATTTCCAGAAATTCCATAGGAAGATAGTTTGAGGAGAAGTTTAGAATGGGAGACAGTATCGAATGCCTTACGAAAATCGATATATGCAATATCAGTTGAGAGCTTAGAACAATGTTTGGATGTGAGTTGAGAGAGGAAGAATATTAATTGATGCGTGGTACTTCTGCCTTTGCGGAAGCCATATTGATTAGAGGTAATAACATTGTGTGAAGAAAGAAATGAAGTGAGCGAGGTTTTGACAACACGCTCGAAAAGTTTAGAAACATTACTAGTGAGAGAAATAGGTCGATAATCAGAAGGATTCTCACGTTTTCCACCTTTCTTGAACAGAGGGCAGACAACTGCCTCTGTCCATTGGGATGGAACGGAGCCGGTACTAAGAGAAGAATGGAAGATAAGTGAGAGAGGGAAAGCAAGAGAAGTTGTACATTCCTTAAGGAGAATAGAGGGAATCCTATCCGGGCCAAGGGAACATTTACGAGGCATTTTGGAAAGAAATTTTTCTAGAATAAATGGGGCAATATCTATAGAATCAATAATTGAATTTGTACGAGTGGGGAAATGAGGAGTTGTGCCATTATCATCA
This sequence comes from Pristionchus arcanus, assembly GCA_900490705.1. Lineage (NCBI taxonomy): Eukaryota > Metazoa > Nematoda > Chromadorea > Rhabditida > Neodiplogasteridae > Pristionchus > Pristionchus arcanus. The sequence goes on from LS485920.1 coordinate 10,208, forward strand.
GTGAAAACAGAATTGAATTGAGAAGAGAGGGATTCAGCTTTTTCAGAAGGAGAAGAAGCGAAAATGCCGTCACTGCGCCGAAGTGCAGAGACGGCAGCTTTTTGTTTAGAAAGGCTTCTCATGTGTGAGAATAGCCCTCCGTTTGATGTGAGAATTCGCTTTCCCTCCTTCCTAATAGCCTCGCGTCTAACAGCAATTCGAACCTTCTTAGAGAAGGTTTCGTAAGTGGGGTCTTGGGTTGAATGAAGACGAGATTGGATACTAAGAAGTAGAGTGGACAGATGAAGAGCTAAAGGAAGACTCTGCCGCTCGGCGCAACGAGGAATGAGAATGAGAGGAAGAGTGAGGGGAAAGGGATTAACTCTTGCGCAAGAGTTCGAACTCTTGCGCAAGAGTAGATGTGGGAATGGATCGTTTTCGATCGTTTGACGTCGAGATTTTTAATCTATTGGTGTGGCATTTGCATAATAACTACCTAAAAGTGTTTTATAACCATTTTGCATATCGTAGGCCTTCCATCTAGCCTTTTGCGAAGAGTTACTTTCAGAGCAATATTCATGCATTTATCGAGTCAAAAGCTGAGATATTGGACTGATTGATCTCCACAAACCATAAACATATCAATTAGTGCTCCCTAGGACTTATTTTGGCAGAAAATAACCTTGAAATATGTCCCAATCAGATTGATTCTAGCCCAAAACAATGCTAAGCTGGTCTAGCACGTCACGTTGTCGAAAATATTCGAATATCAAGTCGATTGAGCTGATATATCGACGCCAAGTTATCGAAGCTTCCACTCTCAATTCAACTCTTGCGCAAGAGTTCGAACTCTTGCGCAAGAGTTGATCCCTCCCCCTCACTCTTCCTCTCATTCCTCGCCACGCCGCGCACTCTGCCCTCTTCATTTGTCCACTCTACTAAGAAGCTTACGAATGTAAGCAGAATGAGCAGGGCGATTAGGTGTAATGGGAATTGTTTCTACGATAATTGATTGGACAATGCTAATGAATCTATTATACATGTTTTGTGTGGTATCTCCGTTGACCAAAGCGGTCATCCAATCGATCCCCGAGAAAAGGGAATTTGCCTTGGCGAAATTCCCCTTCCTCCAGCATCGGGAGGATGAATCACTCTGATCAGATACAGAGATAACCGACACTGAGAAATTGACATTGTAATGATCAGCGAGACCGGGGGAAAGAGATAGAGAAGACAACAATTGTGAATCGGAGGAAAGAATCAAATCAAGAATATTGTCTTTACGGGTGGGAGAGAGAACATGTTGAGTAAGGTCATGGGAAGCACAGAAATCCATAAAGTTACTACAGGTAGTGCAGGGACGAAAGAGTTTGGAATGGGGCCAATCGATGTGGGGAAGGTTGAAATCTCCCATGATGAGAGAAGGGAGAGAAGTAGAAACAATAAGATCAGATATGGAAGTGAGAAGAGGGCGAGAATCACAGTCATGGTTGGGATTATAGATTGAGATGATACGACAAGAGAAAGGTTTGACAATGTCGATGGCGAGTAATTCGACACCAACGGGAAGATTAATATCGAGTTGAACAAAATCAATAGAATGAGAAAGGAAGATACAAAGACCACCTCCATGAGTCGGTCTATCAAGACGAACTACTGAATAATTGGAATTACGAACAAGAAATGAATCAGGAATGGAATCATCAAGCCATGTTTCACATACAGATGCGATATCGATTGAGTGGAGGGATAAAAGAGAATGAAAGGAATCAACTTTGTTACGAATGGATTGGGTATTGCACTGAATAAAATTTAATGGGGAGACAGAAGGAGAGGAAAGAGGATGGGGAGAGAGATAATGAGAAAGCGATGATGAGTTGAGAGAGGGAAAAGGAAAGACAGACACAAAACCTTCACTCACATTCGGGTCGGTCGGTCCTTCGCAGTCCATACTCCGGGATTCTCCAATTCGATGACCTTCAGATTCCGTACGATGAACTTCTTCATTCCGGCTTGATCGTTCTTGGCGCAGGCATCCGCCCACGCTGACTTGTAGACTTTCTCCTCCTCGAGGGAATAATTGGGACGGGCAATGAGGGATGTATTCTTGTCGGATCTCTTGCTCCTCGAGAGACGACGAAGGAATTCGACTACCTCCTCGGCAGCCGAAAATGTGAGAATGAGGGGACGGACTCCTTCCGTTCCCTTCAGTCGGAAGAACTTGATCGGAATTGGGGCATTGATCTCTTGGCAGAGATTCTGGATGGACTTTTCCTCGTCTTGGGAAGGAGTCAGGTTTCGAAGAAAAACCTGCATTCTTCGTAGACGGTCGTTGTTGTCACTCTTAATTCCTTCCTTGACAGCCGTCTTGACAGCAGTCTTAACGGACTTCTCAAGGGTTGAACCCAGAGCAGGGAAATCAGCCATATCAACGAGTTTCTTGGAAACCACATCGATAGAGGACTTGAGAGGGGAATGAAGTGAGGTAAGTTGTTGAATGGACTTCTGAATGGCGGTCATCTGAGCCTGAAGTTTCTCAATCTCGCGAAAGAGAACTTCCATGGCCGTGAAGATCGAAGACTGAGTGAGTTCGAAACGACGGAGTTCTGTGTTCTTGCTCAGAACATATCCGTCGCTCTTGAAGTGAGTGTCGGTTTCAGAGGCTTTGAGCCTCTTCTGGGGATTGGTTCGATAGGCGGCATTGTACCTCTCCATGAATGTCTTCGGGAATGATGACAGTTGGGATCAGGAAGATTGAGACGACTGTCGATGGTGATGGAAGGGTCGAGGTCATCATCATCCGAGTCGACTAGGGATTGCTGACTACTGCGATGACTCATCGCAGAGAGAGAAACTAGAGCGGGTATCCTCTGCGAGAAACTGATAGAGGAATGAGAAACTGATAGAGGAATGAGAAACTGATAGAGGAATGAGAAACTGATAGAGGAATGAGAAACTGATAGAGGAATGAAGAGATTAAGAATAACCGGAATAAATCTTTCGAGCATGTTCGGCAATTGATTTCGTATTCCGCATCAGCAGGTGTCACGTCGGAGCTAAATATGAGTAATCAGACAGATCCTCATAAATTTCCTCCAGCTAAATCTCACCTGTCCGCAGTTTCGACATCAATGGACACTGGCTCCGGTAGTATGGATGGTAGAGAAATCTGAAAATTTTTGAGAGATGATGAGACAGTCAAAATATAACTCACAGAAACGAATCGCGTGTAGGATGGAGCCGCTTCAGAAATGGTGGGAAGATAAGGAGGCGGAAGAGAGGGCGGCGCCTATACATTTTAGAGATTTCGAAGGTGCTAAAGATTGTTCCTTACCGTGGCAAGCACAGCTTCTATGTAAGTTGGTGGAGGAGATTGCATGATGAGAAGAATGATGAATATCAGCAGAATGGACGATATATAATTTCATCCTCCATGACGTTGACTCACTACGATTACCAATTCGATGTCTGATCACTTATCAGTGCTGATAACGATCACATCTTTTGATTTCGGAACTGATCGGATGAGTCATAGTGAGGAATAGTTTGTACTCAGAGTAAGAAAGAAACAAAGCGTGTGGTACATTTCTAGATTTTTTTCGTGAGCACAACTCTCACCTCGAGTTGAATGTGTTATTGCGTGAGCATAGTTATTCCGTGAAATTTCAAAAGCTTCATATTTTCATGTTCATATTTTTATATATTTTTACTAGCTTATTTTTGTTGTATTTTGTCGAAATAGCTACTTTCATGTTCCATGAAATATTACCTTAATTCGCCTTACTCAGTTAGCGGCCTTTTTTCGTATTTTTCGTATTGCTCCTCACGTTATTACGTCAAGATGGATACTCATTTGTGATGTTGGTAGGTGAAACGTGCCTTATGAATATCGACCACACTCAGCTGTTTGCCAATCTTCTGCTATTCAGCTGCATTTGCGCCATCGATTGTGGGCTTCTGGTTTCGCTACCACCAGCTTCCCTCTTATCATTTACCTTTTCTGCTTTTCGTTCTGCCATGGCAATAACTGGAAGTGCTGCCAAGGATTCGAGTATCATTCTGTCTCTCGCAACTGAAGAAGCGCTAATTCTCACGCAACGCGCGCTCTTCGGTGCTTCGTGTCTATTGCACGTGCCGGCACTCTTCGGTCTCCTGCGAGAAACACCACCGCAGCAAGCCATGATCAAGCCGTATCTCATCGCGTGCCAGGTGCTTTCACAACATGGTTCTTGCATTTCACTCTGCAATATCCTTATCATTGTCATTCATAATTATTTTTTGGAGCTAACCGCCCTCCTCTCGGACATTTTCTTCTCCGTCTTTTTCGAGGTGATTCCTTTGGCAGAAGCGTTTGCAGCATACTGCAGGGGATTCTTCTGCCAAATTGAAGGTGTTAAATTGTCCCTGGTCAGTTAATTTTGGTTATGTGCCACCTCTTGACTCTGCTTGACGTTTTGTTCCCGTTTGAGTTATGGGGGTCCATTTTACCCCCATGACACCTTTCACATCGGCACTGTACAGCCAGAATAATCTTGAATCTTGAGGGTATCTACATGTTGCTGGAAGCGGCGTTCAGTCTCGCCATCCTCACGTGTGTTTTTGCTCGACATCAGGCGATAATACCGCCCACGAACCCGTGGCGTCTTAGCATGGTCAGCAGTAGGGCTGGCAAATGAAGAGTAGAAAAATGCGGTTTATCGACTGTGGTATGCTAATGAGCCGTGAAACTATAGGGAAGAGTTGTTTCAAAAGTTCCATAAACAAAAAATAAACATAAATACAAACCTTCATATGCTTTTGATACAAAATTAGAATAAAAAATATAAAAAAAACTTTTCATGAAACGTATATGAAGGTTTATATTTATTGAGCTTCAAACACGCCTAAAACTTTCTAAACATGTTTATGGAACTTTTGAGACAACTCTTCCCTATTGTTTCAAGGCTCATTTGTAATCCACAGTCGAAAAACCGCTTTTTTAAGCTCTTCATTTGCCAGCCCTAGTCAGCAGACACTGATTTTATAAAATCTAAAAACCATGATGCGAGCAACACTTCGGAAAACGGCACAAAATCACAAAACTTCGGCTGTTTGTCGCACGACATGCAAAAACAGACTTCGTAAATGATGTCAAAACATAAATATAAAAACTAATATTATATTTGAGATGTCAAAACGTGCCCTTTTTACTCTAGCCTCAGGCATGTTTTTCATTCCCATAATTGCCTTCATCGTATATCCCTTCAATGCAGAAGAATCGGAAATTCAAATTAACGAGGTTTGTTTGTACCTACTGAATTATTTTAATTCAGTTCGAACGATCCGCTCTTTCTAGAGCAATTATGAGCTCGATTGGATTCGCCAGAGAGGAGCTTATGCAAAATTTCCTGAGAACTTCTTCATGTATGTCATGATTTGGCTGGCCATGGCGGTAAGCATATGAGGGCGGTTGCGAAAGAATTAGTCAATTGCCTCCAGTGGCTGGCACAGCAAATTTTTTTATAAATTCTGAAAACTTGGGAAAAGAGGTTTACGAGGGTGGGGATCATCCCTGTTAACTTCATTTTGCACCAACTCGACCGATGCAGCTGTGCTGCAACCTCGCTGCATGACACATTTTTTCTATGTATCGGTTATCCGTCTATAACATGCAATAAAAAATTAACAGCGTATGTAATCGACTATGGCGAGTCGAATGGCAATATTTATTTTCATTAAAAATGTGTGGTTCTCCGATAAAAATTTTTTTCTCAAATACTAGGGACGGGTAACATTAGATATTTACACGAGCAGTTGCGTCTCATACTGGGGATTATTTTTCATACCCAGGTTGTGAAGAAAAATATCCAACTTCATATTTTTAAAATTAGTTTTATATGTCAATTTCATCCATTTCACCCTGCTCCACGCCGCGCAATTCGCGCGCTGAGTGAGAAATGAAACGATTATCTTTGTCTTTTACGGAATAAAACAGTTGAGATGAATGAAATTGGCATAAAAAACTAATTTTAAAAATATGAAGTTGGATATTTTTCTTCACAACCTGGGTATGAAAAATAATCCCCAGTATGAGACGCATCTGCTCGTGTAAATATCTAATGTTACCCGTCCCTAGTATTTGAGAAAAACATTTTTATCGGAGAACCACACATTTTTAATGAAAAAAAATATTGCCATTCGACTCGCCATAGTCGATTACATACGCTGTTATTTTTTTATTGCATGTTATAGACGGATATTCGATACATAGAAAAATTGTGTCATGCAGCGAGGTTGCAGCACAGCTGCATCGGTCGAGTTGGTGCAAAATGAAGTTAACAGGGATGATCCCCACCCTCGAAAACCTCTTTTCCCAAGTTTTCAGAATTTATAAAAATTAAGCTGTGCCAGCTAATAGCTGATTCTTTCGCAACCGCCCTCATATACCAACTATTTCATCTTGCTCAATATTTTTTTCCGACCATTTCCGGCATTGCTATTGCTGCAATAGTTCCGTTCTCGCACATGTTTTACGTGCTAAGTCGTGAGGTATGCGATGCTCAATTATTGCACCTGCTTTTGAAGGCTCGAAAGGATAATTCAATATCTATTCAGACGCAAACTAGCGCTCGCACGAAAATACTCATTCGTCAGTCCCTGCAGCGTCTCTTTGCACAGGTAACAAGTGTGTTTACTTCGCAAACAACTTTTATCTATTACAACTAGGGGAATCTCGATATTTTCTCGTGGACAGAATCGGGCGGAATAAATTGGATTAGTGAGAGAGCGAAGAAAATTCATTCTTCATTCTTCACTCGCAAAGCGACCGCGAGCGGCCTACGGCCGCTCGTCTATTACAACTAGGGGAATGTTACATGTCCCACATCTTGCACGGCCCTTTCCCCCGCACTTTTCGTCAAACTTTCTTCGTCGGCTACTTCTCTAGTTCAGCCAGGGATAATGGTGAAGGTGACGACGGTCCTGGCTGACTTTGCCGCATGGAGTACTGTGGCCTGTGTGAGGAACATCGCCTACTCGGAAAAGAGATGGTTGAGGATCTTCTGGTTCATAATGTTTCTATTGATGTGAGTTAGATACGTCCCCTCATTACGGATAGTCTTTGTCACTCTGGCTAATGAGAGAGAACGTGAAATGAAGAGGCTAATTAATGACGATGGCATAAAACGAATATTGTATCAGGATTGCCGCTTTCTCACGGTCTTGAGACCAGAGAGCAGATCGATCGTGAGATCTGCAATCTGGTCTCACGATTGATGGAATGGATAATTTGAAAATGTCTGAAGAAATTTGAGGACTTTGCGCAGAAACATTGCGGTGATAATCGGGAGACTGAATGTGAGCTGAGAAAAATTATGGAAGAGCACGATTCGTCGTAGAGTTGAGTCTGAAAAAGATCAGTGTCTTTGATCGATTCTCAAATACCGTAAAATTATAAAAGGCTGTCTTCGAATAATTCCTATCGATGTAACAGCAAGTTAATGACGCTGCATGCCTTCCCGATCATTTCATAGGGGTCACTCTCAGGTAAAATCGTATTTAGGAATGTTTTATCATGAACTTTAATCATAGCCTTTTCGTATTGTGCGGAACATAGTATTCAATGATGAGATTACCTCTCACTGCCTTTTCCACAAGCGAGCAAAGCCCGTCGATACGTTGGAATGATCAGGAGGAGCACCAGATTATGAACGATCGAATGGAAGCAATGAATGCGCGGCGCGCTGACTCCGACCACTGAACAAAGTGCAAGAATGTGAAGGATGAGGCAAGAGAATGTTCGAGAACTTGTTATGACATTTTTATTTAAATCATATTTTTTATATTTTTCAGACAGACGCAACTTACTGAATGGAAAACAGTGAACGCCGAATTGGAGCAGAAATATGTAGAATGGAATTACGATGAACAAAATAGGAGCGTCAAGCTGAGAATGTGGAAATAGTAATATCACGCCTTTCGTGTAAAAGTGTACACAAGCTTGGTACAACCAAAAAAGTCGAGGTATGAGTTTTCACCGGTTTTGGCTTGCTTTATGGTCAGGCAACATGCCCTGAAAATTTGAGGTCGATTGGATCACTTTGGGTCATGCAGCAAGGTGCTGCAGCTTTCATGAGCCGTTTTTTCGATCCCAGATTTCGGCTGTTAGCAGATGTTTTCATGAAAAGTGCAAAATAGAAACTATGTCTCTTTTTGGAAGATGTTTAATACTGTTTACTTTTCGTAAGAGCTTAACACCCGGAATTTGCATAAATCGTTAACATCAACATGTTTTAACGGATTTTTTCCCTTCTACTTGATTTGCCCCTGAATTTTTTTGATGAAATATGTGTAGAATCATATGGCGAATCGTCCTGCCAAAGGAATCCTCATAACTCGTGAGCTTTTTTGAGATACGATCGAAATAAGCACGCAAACTCCTTAATTTCCCTCGAATCCCCTCTCCCCCACCCCTTTCTATAATTTCATTCGACGCGAGCGACGCGCGGGAGCGGTGTGTTCGAGGGAAATGAAGGAGTTCACGTGCTTATTTCGATCGTATCTCAAAAAAGCTCACGAGTTATGAAAATTCCTTTGGCGGGACGATTCGCCATATGATTCTACACATATTTCATCACAAAAATTCAGGTGCAAATCAAGTAGAAGGGAAAAAAATCCGTTAAAACATGTTGATGTTAACGATTTATGCAAATTCCGGGTGTCAAGCTCTTACCAAAAGTAAACAGTATTAAACAACTTCCAAAAAGAGACATAGTTTCTATTATGCACTTTTCATGAAAACATCTGCTAACGGCCGAAATCTGGGATCGAAAAAACGGCTCATGAAAGCTGCAGCACCTTGCTGCATGACCCAAAGTGATCCAATCGACCTCAAATTTTCAGGGCATGTTGCCTGACCATAAAGCAAGCCAAAACCGGTGAAAACTCATACCTCGACTTTTTTGGTTGTACCAAGCTTGTGTACACTTTTACACGAAAGGCGTGATATTACTATTTCCACATTCTCAGCTTGACGCTCCTATTTTGTTCATCGTAATTCCATTCTACATATTTCTGCTCCAATTCGGCGTTCACTGTTTTCCATTCAGTAAGTTGCGTCTGTCTGAAAAATATAAAAAATATGATTTAAATAAAAATGTCATAACAAGTTCTCGAACATTCTCTTGCCTCATCCTTCACATTCTTGCACTTTGTTCAGTGGTCGGAGTCAGCGCGCCGCGCATTCATTGCTTCCATTCGATCGTTCATAATCTGGTGCTCCTCCTGATCATTCCAACGTATCGACGGGCTTTGCTCGCTTGTGGAAAAGGCAGTGAGAGGTAATCTCATCATTGAATACTATGTTCCGCACAATACGAAAAGGCTATGATTAAAGTTCATGATAAAACATTCCTAAATACGATTTTACCTGAGAGTGACCCCTATGAAATGATCGGGAAGGCATGCAGCGTCATTAACTTGCTGTTACATCGATAGGAATTATTCGAAGACAGCCTTTTATAATTTTACGGTATTTGAGAATCGATCAAAGACACTGATCTTTTTCAGACTCAACTCTACGACGAATCGTGCTCTTCCATAATTTTTCTCAGCTCACATTCAGTCTCCCGATTATCACCGCAATGTTTCTGCGCAAAGTCCTCAAATTTCTTCAGACATTTTCAAATTATCCATTCCATCAATCGTGAGACCAGATTGCAGATCTCACGATCGATCTGCTCTCTGGTCTCAAGACCGTGAGAAAGCGGCAATCCTGATACAATATTCGTTTTATGCCATCGTCATTAATTAGCCTCTTCATTTCACGTTCTCTCTCATTAGCCAGAGTGACAAAGACTATCCGTAATGAGGGGACGTATCTAACTCACATCAATAGAAACATTATGAACCAGAAGATCCTCAACCATCTCTTTTCCGAGTAGGCGATGTTCCTCACACAGGCCACAGTACTCCATGCGGCAAAGTCAGCCAGGACCGTCGTCACCTTCACCATTATCCCTGGCTGAACTAGAGAAGTAGCCGACGAAGAAAGTTTGACGAAAAGTGCGGGGGAAAGGGCCGTGCAAGATGTGGGACATGTAACGATGGCGACTTCTTCGCCCACATCCTCTTTGAAGGCCTTTTTTTACTCTAGTTTCCTGGAAGTGCTGTCTTCTTGAACGATGCTTCTCGAACAGTATAGGCAAATAGATTAATTATTTATCGAATGTGTTTTGCGGCAAACAACTATAGATTGCCAATTTGGATTGCCATTGCCAACTTGGATCCATCACTAAACGCGATGACATTGATTGCATCTCATTGAGAGGGAAAACTTGCCAGCTTGCCTCTTCTAATAACCAAATATTTCTTGATTGGAAGAAATCATCCACTTGAATGAAGTATTTCATACATTCTGGATCATAAGTCAGGCGGTGTGATGTATTTGACAATGTCACAAAAAAATCTTCAGATAATATTTTATGCACGAGAAATTCAGAAATATCGTTCCTTGGGAGATTTTAGGAAGCACTGTTTGACACTCTTATTGCAGGTGAACAAATTCTTGATGAACCTAGAACGAAAAATAATTGAGTCACTGAATCTCAAATCTTACATGCGATACGATCGAACGAAGTAGAGCGTCAATGTTGGATTTATAAAAGCAGGAAGAACTGCTATCTGAACCCATTTTTAAATTAGCAATTCATGTTCACTTGCATCGTATCCGAGACCCTCGATATTGACGGTATGATAGTGAAAATATCCCTGAACAAATGCTGCAGCTCCCAATGCAGCGAAAATCATAAAACAAATCACCACGTGTATCGTGAGCACCTGAATAGAATAATAACATGAATTACAAATCATGCTCAGTAGCAATAAATTATTGTAAGCTATCATAACGGTTTTTGATCTACAGCGTTGCAAAATCACATGGGAATTTACAAATGATGCATACTTTCGCTAGTGATCGATGAACAACTGCCGTTTTCACACTCATTTTCTTCACTTTCTTGGACAGAGTTTGAGCGAGCTAAATGAAGTAGGTATCTTTCATTTCTCTGGTTCATGACTACTCGTCTGCGAGCCAACAGGATGTAACTGGTTAGACCAGCGGGAAAAATCACCAGATATCCCATCAGCAGGGAGGCTGGAAAGTCGGAAATGTTCGCGAATCCTGAAATAGCGCTGCTCAATGTCCGCACTTTCTCATCTTCGCCTATTCACCGTGCAACCCGCTCATACTGGTACTGTTTGGTCCGTAAAATTTGTCGACGATCGATACCAATGTGGATTTTGGAGTCAATTCCGATACGTAAGCGGCAATGTAAAGAATGTGTGGTAGGAAGAAACAGATAACGATGGCTTGCAATTTCAGTTTGCCGATCGCTCCTTGTTCTTTGAGAATTCGTGTCCTGATGGGTCATTTTCAAAGTCCGATTTTACCTTAGGCGAGCTATAATCCCAAGCTGTTCACCTGTACCAGAAGGATACGGAGACAATTGATAAGGAATGGACCATGTTGACGTTCATGAAGCTTGCCAACAATGCGCAGCTATCTTCGTAGAGGAAATGGCACGGGCCATCAGAGATGCAGAGAACTGCGTACGAATCAATGAATAGGCGGCCATTTACAAGAAAATGTAAAAGAACGGAAGACAAATCGATAAGGGAAGTATTGAGCAGAAGAACTGAATATTCCTGACAATGAGCGTGATGATTAATGATATTTTAAAAACTGATTTTTGAATGTACCTTTATTGCGCTTTTTGTATTGAACAAGATTACTGAAATGGCAGTTAAATTTATGATCAGACCGAAACTGATGACCAATAAGTGTAGCGATTCGTGAAGCAAATGCATATGAAAAATGCTGTTCATGATATTATTGAAAAAAGCATTCATAATGATACAAAGCGAAATTGTAGGTGTTTATTGAACGCGCTATATCGATGACTAATATTTATCGTATAGTAATCGGATTTTCAAGAATATAATTCCATTGGGAGATACTTTAACGAGTTTCGGCATTGTAATTATAGAATTCTGTTGTTTAAGCTATGGTATTTTTAAGCTGAATCATAAGTCCTGCTCGTTTTTGGAAACCAACTTTGAATTTCCACTGACCCCTGGCCCAAAAATTTGACGACCTGTCCTTGATTCGTTGATTCTAGCAACCACAGAGATCGAACCTATTTGGTGGATGGAACGAATAACGAGTGGTAATGTGTTGAACACCGTATTTTACGAGAACTGATAGCAATACTTTATTATTTGTTAAATACAAATATGATTAGTCGATTGAGAACAGTTTCTTCATGGTGATAAATCTTCAGCGCACGCGTAGAAGTACGGCCCATTGCCAATCATGGACGAAAGCGTCGCTTCAGTCAGCTTCCCATTGCCTGTCATCATCACAGAACACAAGAAAGATCACAAATAAGAGAAACTGAGTGTCGACTAGAGGCTTCCTTACCAACACTGTCATAGACCCATCCTCCAGTGGTCGGGTCGCACGTGATTGCATTCAGAAGCAGGGGCTTTGTCTGAACATGCCAGTTAAAAAAAAATTGTTCTCTGCTTTTGCGATTGAATTTTTCGAAATGCGCGCAACGCTCTCAAGTCCCTCTTCATCTGAGTTTCATTATCTCAGTTCTCTATTCATTTCACGATGGGTGATAAAAAATGTTCCAGCCAGAGAGATCGCGTGAGGGCGTGCGAGGATTGGCTTGGCTTGAATAGAATTTGTGCGAGTATACTCAGGGCGCCAGCTACAACGGGCATAGTTCTCGTGAACGTCGTCGCTGTGCCGGTGAAGGGCGTGCACTCGAATTTCGCCGTTGCGCTCATCATCTCCGACTCGCAATCAGCCTTCATCCATTGATTCGTCAGCGCCCTGCACTCCTTGGGCTCGGGCTCTGTGGGTTTCGTGGGCTGCTGAAAGCGGCGATTCATTTTCCGATACCTGAAATATTGTTTGCATTTTCCTTAGAAATGATCGGGTCTTAGACAATAGTAATAACATTTTTGGACGTTTGCCAAATGATACCTGGTCTGGAGTGGCGTTTCGGATTGTGCGGAGCGCAGGCGAGCGATGCGGCAATGAGTAGGGTGGAGATGAGTAGGGCACGGATCATTGCGAGAGGAGGAAGTGACCATCCCGAACCATCCATTGTTTTATAGCTCACATACCGTCGACCATGCCATGGTTCCTCGGGTTGGGAAGGCGGCAAATGAGAGAACTTGCTGATACATACATCTTTCTCTCATTCATCCTCATTAGGATGGGGTTGCATGATTTTCTCTGCGTTGGGTGAGTTATCGCTCACTGGGAAGAGAGGGATTCCTTTCTCTAAAGATCGAAAGTGTATCCCCTACCTCATGTAGAGCGATGAAAGGGAGGAAATAAGGCATTTCCGATAAACTTATACATGCGAATGTCAGCCCAACCACTAGCAAGCACTATTCAAACGAATCCGACAGGCACTGAAATTCCATATCTGATGTCACTGTCGTTTAATGATCTTCCACCACGCCCATGAGCTTATTACAGGGCACACTAACGAGTATGCAACACAACATTAGCGCATCCTATTCCAGCGTGCCTCATCAGCATGCCTGTCCACGCCGGCGGCGACCTCTTTTTTTTACCATGTATCCCTATACGTGGGACCGCACTCACGACCGTCGTGAGTGCGGTCCCACGTATCCCTATACATGGTAAAAAAAAGGGTCGCCGCCACGGCTGGACAGGTATGCTCATCAGACACCGCAGTTTACGCGCCACAAACACATCATCTTGCTGTAAATATCAATTTATAGCAAACACTTGTATTCACAGTGAGAACTAAGGCCGATTAGGATCTTTTCAGAAAACATTGCTAACTGATCACTCTATTTCTGAAATCCTCCTTTTCACAGTATTCTAGTCATTGTGTGACGAGTACCTGATAAGAGATTGTACTGCTGGTATAAAACGGCGATTCATTTTCCGATGCTATCACTGGCGGTTAGATATAGAGTGCTGTGTGATCTTTTTCATGACAGTCTCCCAATTCTTTTTCACTTTTTGGCCAGAGGTTTTCACCAAAACTTCGAATCCTTCAGCCTCTTCCGTCGAGATGTGGAGGTCGTTGCTGTTCTCTTCACTCATCTGCGTACTGTTGCCGACGGCGACCACTTCCTATGGTCTGGCTGTATTTTTAACCTTCACGGTCGCGTTTCGACGAATTATTGTACCGTAGCCGTTTGTCAATCGCAACGCGCGATAGAACTTGGTAGAAAGAAATAGATCAAGTTTAAACTTTTTACTTTGTTCAGTCTCATTCGGCTCGGACAGTGCAGTCATTACCTCTGCGAATATTTGGAACGCGGTCGATTATAGTGTTTGTTTCAATTTCCTTATTGAATGTATCCGTAAATGAAGAACATTTGTTATTTTGAACAATTCACCTTATGCGCTTGACTGTGCGAGTTCAAAATTATAGATCCAAGTCGATTCGCTCATGCCTGGTTTGCCATTTCGAGTGTACGCTTCGCAATCCAATGATATCGCGCCTGGAGATTACACAGGAAATGTCGTGATCAGAGGAGCGAACGGTGCACAATTCTCGTCAGTTTCGTCGCTTTTTCCAGATTTTTATATGTGTTATGAGATCAGAGAGCTAGCATTGCAATATTGCAATTCTATTGCACTCAAAACAGGGAGTGGAAAAAGGGAGCAATTCTATTGATTCCGGTATCGTATCCGGTAGTGTACTAGTTGAGATATTTCTTTCAGCCTTCTATCTCTCACAAGGAAAAACGATTATGTTCTCTCCGACGAGAATATCCTCTATTCTCCAATAACGGTAGGATATATTTTGTATCGTAACTGTTATCTATTCTAAGATCTGTAACGTTTCTCTTCAAGATACTTTTTTGAGTTATATTTTAACTCTTGTTTTAAGATCACCGACTTGTCGAAACCAGCCAAAAACGAGAGACTGGTTCCATTCGTGATCTATATTGTGAATAAAAAATGTGAGCGATTTATAGTACCACAAAATTCTCGTAATTCAAAGACGCACTCTTATTTGCGTCCTCGTAACTTATATCTAATAAAATCATGTTCTCAGTTCCCGCAGCTCCAGTCATTAGCGTCACGACAAATCAGTCAACAATCTCTCGAATCGATTCAAGTATTGCTAAGGTGCGTTATATCACGTTGGCCAAAATTTTGAAAAAAAAATAATATTTGGATATTATTTTCGTAATTCCAGTTGAGCGCTCCCAGCTGCACCATCCTCAACAGTGCGATTCGAATGGAGTTGAGCGAAATGGAGATTACACCGGTAAAAAGTCTACTCTAGTATTACTATTACTCTGCTTCACGTTCCCTCGTTAATTAGTGTTGGTGAAATCGGACGGGACAGTCGAGATCGTGGGATACGAACTCACGCGCGAGAGAGAGGAGAGTCGAGACAAAATCGAGACACTAGAGACGGGCCGAGACACGACAAGAGTCTCGAGCGCGTCTGTAGCGTTCACTCTCGCATTCGCGCCGCCCGATCGGTAATCGAGACAACTAGAGACAGCTAACAAGGCTCTAAAGTCGAGATGTCCCTATCGTTATTGTACACTTTCCGGTAAATGTACAACTTGGATTTACGAAATTCAGCTAAGATATCCAAGCAATTTACAATTATGTATCACGATTTCAGACTGGAACCATCGAAGTGACATCGGCCGGATACGATACCATCTCACAGTACACGGTACTGACTGTGACGTGAGTATATTATATTTTATAGGATACATCATGAATCTCGCTAGGGTCCTGTCAATGATACATAAATGAGAGCTCACCGCCTCCGGATCTGATCCTCCGTACTCTTGCTTGCTGAGCTTGCAGAAGCTGTTGGCTATCGTCTCCTGGATCGAATATTGCTCTGCCCTGTCTGCTATTGTCAGAATACGTATACTAGAGTCATGTAAATGAGTTGCTCTTACATGCTATAATTTCAGCAACGAAGCTCTCGGAAGCAAACTGACGATTGAGGGACCGATTGCCACCTTGCATAATCCGACCGCATCTGACGCTAACTTCACGTTCACTTTGGAACACAACGTTGGTAAGAACATTTACATTTCCCCGTTCATCCAGTACCATCAATAATTGCTTTGCTAAAGAGATAATGAAAAGATGATGTGCCAGAAAAAACAGATAATGCAAAATCATTTCTAAGGGCCGGACAGAGATCTCTCGCCGGGTGCTGTGACTTCGATCCTATCGCAAGGATGGCTGAGTCGCACGCAATCTTACGAATCCGACTACCCGCTCGACCCGGCACCATTCAGGAGGAGATACAGCTTCGGTGGAAGACCCGTGAGGGCTACTGGAGGCTCAATGCAATAATAAATTAATATATTTAGGCTCTACTGTCATACACGACACGCAACAACTTGCCGCCTACGTATTCAGCGTGTGAGCTCTGGTGTGAGCAAGGCGACAGCACTCCAGTTGGCCCATACGGGTATGCTACTTTCTCATCCCTGCGTCATTGAACCAACATTCTGTTCAGGTGTCAGGGACCGCAAGGTACCGCCATTATCTATATTCCAACATATTGCACGGCCTTCAACATCACAATTGATCCTACTTTGATCAACGACGATCCGCGATTCATGCTTGAAATCCATACAGGTTGCTCAATGCAAAGCCGGTTTTGCTCATTTGCTCATTTCAGTCGATCCAATTCCTCCCACTACGCCAGCAGCACCAACCAGTACGGGAGTCCTTTTCAATAAGAGTCTAAATTTTACAGGCTGTAGGGTGCATACGACAAAATTAACAAACCCTAACACAAACCCTTGATTTCTGTTAACTGCCTCTATTCTTTCTCTTATATCATTCAACCGTTTCTTTATAATGAATCACGAGAGGTTGTTTTTTCAGTTGCCGACCCGTACTGCAACTGTGCCGTAGACGCGTCTGGTGCTCCCGATGGATGGAGGTATCTTCTGCAAAAAAAATTGATTCCTTATTACAATTCCGTAAACGCATCTTGAGAAGATCTTGATGACGAAGATGATCTGAGCGATGAATATGAGCTAACGTTTTACTAAGTACAATAATAACAGTTACATCTGGCCTAACAGCTGGCCTTACCAGTGGGCCCCACCTAGCGTTGTCGTAGACTGTAAAGTCGCTTGGCGTGGATACACCTTTTACAGCTACAACGACATCTGGCTGGACGTGATCATCATCGTCGACGCTTCGGAGGCAATGAACGACGCAGCTCTCAAGAATGTACGTTTATCGCCTGTCTTCTGAGAGATTCCAAGAAAACGGTCAATTACGATGAAAATTTAGGATGAAGTACTGTGATGGAAAAACAATTTTTACAGCAGAATATTTTGCCCAACAAACAACTAGGCATTATAGAATAGATTATGTAGACATAGGCTTTACACCAGCGATATGGTCATAAGTGAGAATAAGCTCCTCGGGTTCTACAATAAATGATTCATTTCAGGCCGTCGCCCTCGTCGACTCGCTCATCAGTGACGGCGTCAGCGACTACCTCATCACTGACACGACCAAGAAGTTCTCGACGAGAATCGGAGTTATCGAGATGACTGATGTGGCGAGGGTTGGTACTTTCGGGGATTTCGGGACGCATAGTGACTTGTGAGCTAAACTAATTCATGTATCTTAGTGACTTGAGATGAAGCTTGAGATATATGCACCAACCCAAATGACGAATAGCGAAGAGTACAGGCCTTATTGATTGTGAGAATACCGCCGAGGTTCAGGTGATCTACAATTTGAACATGACCACGACGGATAAGATAGAGGGCAAGATCGCGATCAAGAAAGGAGTCAAGGAGATCAATGTAATCGAGTAAGTTACATTGGCCTATTTGACTATTGGCTGGAAAATAAAATGAGTGAACCTGCAAATTTTTCAAAGTTTATGAATCTTCCTAAAAAGATGGGTGATAACCTTAACATTGCAGCGCCTTCAATACGGCTACGAATATGTTCTATTTTGCGTCGACGCAAGAAAGAGCCGATACTAGACAAATTGTCTTCTACATCACCGAGTCAAATCCGTACGCATACCTGGCCTCATGGGAACATATTTATACTTTTTTCAGAAAGGAGAATTTGGCGCCTCTCAATACCTTCAAAGAATCCATGGGGGTTATTATCGTGAATAGTCTTGACCAGCACGCTGGGCTAAGGAATCTAGCCTCTGCAGGATATTACCTCATCAACAGTGATAACAAGCAGACGCTGGGCGCTTTCTGCAAAGGTTTGGAGGCTTCTAAGCTACTTGGGAAGAACGAATATGTTGGATCCTAAATATTGGTTTGAATAGTGAAGGGTTGGTAGTACATTAATTTAGAAGTTGAAAAAATGGTTTGGATAATTGATAGGACACTTGTAGTATGATGGATGTTCGTTTCATGTGAGAATATTCGTTCAGCCAACTGCTTCTGCAAGCCAGACAAGCAAGCATACGGAGGATCAGATCCGGCCATCACAGCAGCCGGTGAGCTTGCCGTTGTAATTCTAATTCTAATTGCGGTTGTTCAGGCGGCTGCTACTCCGCCTATATCAAGGGTTCCTCCTTCAGCGCCGCTCAGACCACGTGCGCGAAAGAGCGAGGAATCATCGCTGTAGATCACAATGACGACAAAGGAGCGTTCCTCCACCAAGGCAATATTTTATTTGTTAATGCTTGACAATCATCCTGTATCACATATAAGAGGCATACGAGAATCCATATAATGAAGCTGTTGCAGTGGTGAAAGACGCATCCCCGAAGTCGGACTACTTCTGGATCGGATTCTCTAGAAACGATGGTGTGTGGAGATGGGAGGATAAGGTATGAAAAGTATCAGAGATTGAATCATAAGGAATCTGTAGTCGACGGGAATAAAGTAGAGCAACGATGTTGATACATTCATGTAGGAGGAATTCGACTATAATTCGAAACTCATTTCTAGTCCACCGACCCCTACACAAACTGGGAAGAGGACGAACCAAACTCAGCAGCGGTCGCACGGTGTGCCTATGTTGACTCGTCGACTAAGGCCCTCTCATGGTAAGCGAATTGGAACAATGATTAAAGACAATGACAATGAATTTGATGAGGAAAATTGCAGGGGCGCAGGCAACTGCAACGTCGCATTTCCATTCGTGTGCGAGGACGTGCCATGCTCGGTCGGATACAGCGACTGCTAGACATAGGGCAGACAGCTTTATCAACGACTTGGTTTTTTTTTCTTGCTGCTATCACGTAATAAAGTGTTCAAAGCGCAATGTGTCTAGCGACTACACACGATGAACAGTGCAAGAAACTTACAGTCATTGTGTATCACAATCTGTGATCATGATATGCATTTTTGGGCACCCAGATGGGTTGAATTGTGTTGGTATCGACAAGAACAAGAACTCAAACGCACGCGCATTTCGCCTAGTTTGAATATCGTGCGCCGACAATATGTTATGTTATCATAAGAATGCTTAGAGAATGCCCTTCACACAGGAGCTTCAGATTTTGTCTTATCGCATCGGCAAAATATATGACAGCTCGAAGAAAATTGTTTGTTTTTGTCGCACTGCACAACTTTGAAACTTCGCCATGTCTGTCATACTGATCTGCTATTTTTGAAATGAAGTGCGCTGGAGAGAGTATCCAACCCCTTTTCGATTGGTGAGAAACATTTGTTCATAAATTATACTGGGAAGAACAGGAGAGGTTAAAATCGTAGTTCGGAATTTTGTAGCGAAACAACATTAGCACCAACCGATAATAATCTTCGACCACGCCCACGAGCTTATCACAGGGCACACCCACGAACACAAAATTAACGCATCCTTTTCCTCAAAGTGCCTCATCAGACTCAGCAGTTGGCGCTCCAGGAGCACAAACATATCTCTTTATTATTTTATGGCTAACGGAAATAATCGTATTCACAGTGAGGACCAAAATATTACACCTTTTCACGATTCCACCTTTTCAGGAAACATTGCTTACTGATAGTTCCAAAATTCTTCCTTTTCTCATTAACACGTGAATCACGAGAATATGAAGCAGGCCAGGAACAACTTGCAAAAAGTTTACATGATATCAACCATATTTTGTTGGTAGAATACCATTACCGAGATATTTCGAAAAATATAGAACATTTGTCCCAGAACCGGCTTTTAGGAAATTCCCGGTCCGGGTTCCGGCTCTCCCATATCTCAGCTCCCCGATGTGCTAGAGGTCTGGAATTGGTCTCAAAATGTGCGGAACCGAAAAATAAACAACTTTTACTTCGTGACAAAAATCGATAAACGTGAAACCAAAAAAGTTG
>LS485920.1:31103-42548 GCA_900490705.1 Pristionchus arcanus
GGCTACTGTAGCATGCATTGGTATATAGTACTTGAAGATCCTCCATCATGACTTTTTCGGTCCATCTCGGACCATGACCCGGGGTTCATGGTCATGGGCCACTTCCGAGGCATGAACCCCGGGTCATGGTCGAAAAAAATGACTATTGCAGAATCGACCCCTTTGGTGATGAATATTCGTATGATGGTGTAGCATCATTATTTGTTCGGTTAAAACATACTGCAAAAGGAATTTTGGTTCTATCTCGATCGATTAGAGAAATTATGAATGCGTGCGGCAACTTCAACGCAAAAAAAATTAATATGACTCCCCCCTAAAGTCCTGTTTTTATTTTTTTGTATAATAGGTGTGAACTTTAACTTCTATATTCAACACTACCTGAATATCTCCGGCGCCATTATTACCTTTTACCATTCGATATTGCGATTTTTAGCATGTTTTCACTCGCTTTTTCAACCACAACTTTTTTGGTTTCACGTTTATCGATTTTTGTCACGAAGTAAAAGTTGTTTATTTTTCGGTACCGCACATTTTGAGACCAATTCCAGACCTCTAGCACATCGGGGAGCTGAGATATGGGAGAGCCGGAACCCGGACCGGGAATTTCCTAAAAGCCGGTTCTGGGACAAATGACCTATATTTTTCGAAATATCTCGGTAATGGTATTCTACCAACAAAATATGGTCGATATCATGCAAACTTTTTGCAAGTTGTTCCTGACAGGCCTGATTTTGCTACATTTTCTCGCGATTCACCTGTTAATCTACTCTTCGTATGACGAGAGATAAGAGATTGCAGTGATGGTATAAAGTCGAATTTATTTTCCGGTGCCAGCACTACCCCGCCCTTCGTGAAGCTGTTTTATATAAAGGTGTATCCACGTCGAGCGATATTATAGTGGTAGGACTACGCTAGGACCCAACTGATAAGACTAGCTATTAGACATAGTTATAATAGATCGGTTGGATATAGTTTCCTTAGTGTCCTCTGTTAACTTTTCATCGCAGCTTCTCAATTCTTATTTTTACCATATCTTCTTATCTCTTCAGCCTCCTCCATCGAGATGTGGAGGTCTTTGCTGTTCTCTTCACTCTTCTGCGTACTGTTGCCGACGGCGCAGTCTTCCTTTGGTTTGTGTATAGCCTTCACGACCACTTTCTTACAACAATTGCTGCTTAGCCTTTTGCCAATCTCAACGCGCTTTAGAGCTTGGTAGAAAGAAGTGCATTAAATCAATTTTTTTCTTGATGTGTTCAGCCTCATTCGGCTCGGACAGTGCAGTCATTATCTCACCGAATGTATGGAACGCAATCGATCACAGTGTTCGTTTCTTTTTTGAAACTATCCGTAAATCACAAAATATGAGGAAAATGTTATTTTGTGCATGGAACTTATGTGCTTGACAGTGCGAGTTCAAAATTACAGCTCGAAGTCGATTCGCTCATGTCTGGTTTGCCATTCCGAGTGTATGCATCGCAATCGAATGACGTCTCTCTCGGAGATTACACTGGAAATATCGTGATCAGAGGAGCGAACGGTGCTCAATTCTCGTCAGTGTCGTCATTATTTCCTTATTTTTATTTTAATTATTAAAAAAAAGATTCCGGGTATGATTTCCGCGATTGATTGGGAAATGGTTGCAATTATATTAATTTCGGCATCGTATCTACAACCCTAGTGTATTGGCATGCGATGAGATGTTTCTTTCAGCCTTCTATCTCTGTCAAGGAATAACAACAACAATTTTCTGTCACACGAGAATATCCTCTATTCACCAATAACGGTAAAATTTGTATCGTAACTATTCAGATCGAAATGCCAATAGTGTGCCAATTCCTCTTCAAGATTTAACTCTTGTTTTAAGATCGCCGACTTGTCAAAACCATCCAAAAGCGACAGGCTGGTCCCATTCGTAATCTATATTGTGAATAAAAAATGTGAGCGAGGTTCATTAGAAATTTGATAAAATATTCCAAATTCACGTAATTTAAAGACGCACTCGTATTTCAGCCCTCGAATGTAACATAAGAAAATTTATATTTTTCAGTTCCCGCAACTCCAGTCATTAGCATCGTGACAAATCAGTCAACTATCTCTCGAATCGATTCCAGTATTGCTAAGGTGCGTTGTATATCTTTTCGATCATATTAAAACTACGAAATTTTAAATTAAATAATGTTTACATAATTTTTTATTTTATTTTAATAACGCAATTCCAGTTGAGCTCTCCCAGCTGCACCGTTCTCAATAGTGCTATGCGGATGGAGTTGAGCGAAATGGAGATTGCACCGGTAAAACGTCTACACTAGTATTACTATATATATTACACTATTCAATGCAATGCAAAATCCACTTCTTACAAAATTCTGCAAAGATATGAAACCATGCTATTGACAAATGCCTCGATTTTAGTCGGGAACGTTCGAAGTGAAATCGGCTGGATACGATGCCATCTCACCAGTATACACGGTGCTGACTATACAGTGAGCCCATATAATTTCATAGGATACTTTAGAAACCTCGCTAGGGCCAACGTGATCTTCTCAGAATTCCTAGTGTATGGTGTGTGGGTAACCATGTCACAATTTCGCCGTTCGTCAATTGCATCAATATAGAGATAATGAGTCAAATATGTGCTAAAAGGATATATTTCTAAGGACCGGACAGAGATCTCTCGCCGGGTGCCGTGACTTCGATCCTATCGCAAGGATGGCTGAGTCGATCGGAATCTTACGATCCCAACTACCCGCTCGACCCGGCACCATTCAGGAGGAGATACAGCTTCGGTGGAAGACTCGTGAGGGCTACTGGCGGCACATTGCAATAGAGTTCAAAATACGTGTAATCGTCTTCTCGTTGCACGTGCTCTCTCGCCACTATGAGCGGTGAGATATCACGACGAGTAAAGAGACGACTACCCGCATTTTGAAACCCTACTGATAGTAATTTATTATCTTCAGGCTGTCCTGTCATATTCGCTTAGCAACAACTTGCCTCTTACGTGGTCATGCGAGCTCTGGTGTGAGCAAGGGGATCTTGAACCAAGTGGACCATACTCGTATGCTACTTTCTCATCCCGCTCAGGACGGCGTATCAGCACTAGAGCTCGAGAAATAAAACCGCCGTCTCTTCATTTCGCTCACTCTCTCCCGTCGACCGAGCGTGCCAGAGAGTGTACAAAATGAAGAGACGGCGGTATCATAGCTCAAATCAGCACTTTATCATGATGTTCCATCATAGTTATGTTCAGGTGTCAGACACCCCAAGGTCCCTCCACTATCTGGATTCCAAAATATTGCACGGCATTCAACATCACAATTGATCCAACATTGATCAATGATAATCCGCGATTCATGATTCAAATCCATACAGGTTGCTCTAGATGAAGTAGGTTTTGATCATTTGCTCATTTCAGTCGACCCAGTTCCCGCACCTACGCCTGCTGCACCAGCCAGTACGCTAATCTTTTTTAATAAGACTCTAAATTATACAGGTTGCAACGTTTCCTTAGGACATTCTGCTTTATTGCTCCTGTTAATTTCATCTTTTTTTCCATCTTTCAACCGTGTATATATAATGAATCTTCGAGAGGTTCGACTTTGCAGACCCGTACTGCAACTGTGCCGTAGACAAGACTGGTTTGCCCGATGGATGGAGGTATCTTCCTCGAAAATTGTTATTCCTCATCTTTCCGTTAACGAATCTTGAAACGATCTTGATGATATCAGTTATAGATGAACTAACGCAATTTCATCTGATATCATAGTAGGGCTGTCAGGGTGAAGAACTGAAAAAATCCGGTTCATTGTATGCTATTGACCTGTGGAACTATAGGGAAGAGTGGTTCTAAAATCTTGTTTAGAAAGTTTCGGCAGTGTTGGATTGTCAATAAACACAAACCTTCATATACTTTTCATGAAAAGTGCGATTATTTTTTCTTCGATTTTTGCTCGAAAAGCATATGAAGGTTTGTATTTGTTGACCATCAAACACTGCCAAAACATTCTAAACAAGATTTGGAACCGCTCTTCCCTATAGTTTCACAGCTCATTTGCATACCGCAGTCGATAAACCGGGTATTTCAGGTCTTCTCTCTGACAGCCCTACTCATAAGCTCAATAATAACTGAAATAATAACAACAATAGCAGTAATAATAACAATAAGCTCAATAATAACAGTTACAACGACATCTGGCTGGACGTGATCATCATTATCGACGCTTCGGAGGCAATGAACGACGCAGCTCTCGAGAACGTATGTTTATCACTTGTCAACTGAGAGATTACAGGAAATCGGTCGCAAGGAGCCCCAAGTTTGAGTGAAGTGCTGTGCTGAAACGTTTCTGACAAAGAAAGAAAAAATTTTCTTTGCATAAGATTTGTCCGAAAACCGCACATTATTCATTTAAAAAAGATTATGTCGACATAGGTTTTACACCAGTGATATACAGGCCAAAACTGAGAATAAGCTCTTCGGGTTCAAAAATACATAATTCATTTCAGGCCGTCGCCCTCGCCGATTCGCTCATCAGTGACGGCGTCAGCGACTTTCTCATCACCGACACAAAGAAGAAGTTCTCGACGAGAATCGGAGTTATTGCGATGACTGATGTGGCGGAGGTTGGCACTTTCTAGCTATGGTGCCTGAGTGTTCCGCGTATTGACTTGAGCGTTGATCAAATTGGTATCAGCCCAAATAAGAGAATAGGCCTTATTGATTGTGAGAATACCGCCGAGGTTCAGGTGATCTACAATTTGAACATGACCACGACGGATAAGATAGAGGGCAAGATCGCGATCAAGAAAGGAGTCAAGGAGATTAACGTAATCGAGTAAGTTACATAGAATTTAAAAAAAAAATTTACCAACCCGGAAACTTTTAAAAGTTTAAGAACCTTTATAAAAGTAGGGGAGATAGCATTGACATTCCAGCGCCTTCAATGTGGCAATGAATCTCTTCAATGGAGCATCTACGCAAGATAGAGCATACACTAGACAAGTTGTCTTCTACATCACCGAGTCAAATCCGTACGCATACCTCGCTTCATGGGAACATATTCACTCTTTTTTCAGCGATCAGGATTTGGCGCCTCTCAATCAGTTCAAACAGTCCGCCGGGGTCATTGTCGTGAATAGTCTCGAGCGACACTCAGGTCTAAAGAATCTCGCCTCTGCCGGATACTACTTCCTCAATAGCGATAACAAGCAAGCGCTGGGCGCTTTCTGCAAAGGTTTGGATACTTCAATGCTTCCTAGGAGAACGAATAAGTAGCACCCTAAGAAGTACTGGTATGTACTTGTATGACGTATCGCTTGCTATGGGATTGGAAACTTGATAGGATAAACTAGTAGTCTGATGCATCACCCGGGGCACATTCGATTCATGAGGCAATAGCTGTTCAGCCAACTGCTTCTGTAAGCCCGACAAGACGGCCTACGCAGGATCGGATCCGGCGACCATCGGAGGAGGTGAGGACCCATTTCATTACATTACATCCTTCCTGGTAGAATGTATACAGCGAATCCATCTTCGTAACTAGGGTGGTTGGAATCAAACCAAATAATCTATTTCCTGTACAATAGAGGAATAGAGCGGGAAGGCAGGGTCTTCTTCTTCTCATTCACTCGAATCGGGTGATCATGATTCTGTCGAGAATGAATGAGTAATGACTACGATCCTCCTCAGGCGGCTGCTACTCTTCCTATTCCAAGGGTTCCTCCTTCAGCGCCGCTCAGACGACGTGCTCCAATACGGGAGGAATCATCGCTGTAGATCACAGTGACGACAAAGGAGCCTTCCTCCGCCAAGGCAAGTTCATTTTTAAATACTCCTTGTCCTGTATCCTGTGACCTGTATCGCGTCACATAAAAGCGGCGTTCGAGAATTCATAGAATGAAGCTGTTGCAGTGGTGAAAGACGCATCCCCGAAGTCGGACTACTTTTGGATCGGATTCTCTAGAAATGATGGTGTATGGAGATGGGAGGATGAGGTATGAAAATCAATAGAGATTGAATCATAAGGAACCTATATTCGATGGGAATAACGAAGAACAGGGATTTTTTTTTCGAAACGAAGCATTTCTAGTCCACCGATCCCTACACCAACTGGGAAGTGGACGAGCCTAACTCGGCCGCTGTCGCACGGTGTGCCTATGTTGACTCGTCTACGAAGGCCCTCGCATGGTAAGCGAACTGTCCTCCATCACTTTCAGCTATGCTCTTTTCCTCCCAATCGAATGGAAAGGTAACGAACCACTATTGAAACACCCACATAAATTAGCTGCACTCAAAGCTTCGCATTGATCAACTAATTGCAGGGGCGCAGGCAACTGCAACGTCGCTTTTCCATTCGTGTGCGAGGACGTGCCATGCTCGGTCGGATACAAGGACTGCTAGACAGGGGCCAAACATATCTGATAGATGTTTTATTTTTCTTATAGTGCTTCCAGCACCTAGTAAAGTACTCACAAGCGCAATTTGTCTAACATACTGACCACATACTCAACTAATCTGCAGTCGATGGTAATGGCGGAAAGATCTTTTATGTATTACAGGTACACCTGTCGTATTTTTCGCCTAATGAGTAGAAGAGGGCCCTTTCGTGTTGTCATGTGATACTGAGTATTCTTCGGCATGGTGCTGTTGAACTGCTGTGTACTGAGTGTAGCCAGAGGAATGTTGCGTGAAGGGGTTGACGACCTTATTTATCGAGTTGAGACGTTTTGGAGCATCTCTCCATCTCTGTCAATGGCTTACTTTCGGATTGTACGAGAAGAGAAGAGATTATAAGGGTGCGGGATTAGAGGCGAAAGTGACCCTTACGAAATGTTCCGCCTTTTTATATGCCCAACTCATTAATCCATGTCATTGTTCTGCGGGATGGAAAGGTGGCAACGACGAGAACTTGCTGATGTTTCTTTCTCCCATCAATCGCATCTTTCTTTGAATGGATTGCATGATTTTCTCGGCTTTAGGTGAGTTTTGCCGCGCAGGGGAGATATGGATCCCGTTCTCTAAAGATCGAAAGTGCATCCCATCCCACACGCATAGAAATGAGAAAAGGGAAGGCATCCTACTTACAGAAATTTGCCAAATGAGAAAGAATATTTCTCTGTTTGTATTTTTTTTTACTTTTTTTGTTGTTCAGATTAGTCCGTTATCATTTTTTTCCTTGGCAGTATTCATCTTCCTTGTCCGCCTCACATAAGGTCCGCCACTTCACTGATCCCATTCCTTTCAATTGACTCTGTTTTTTCCACTCTTTTTCCACTCTTTATATTTCAGAGAAAAATTTTATCACAGCTACATAAATATAATAAGTTATTGAATACAAAATATGGCGATTTCGGATTGGTCGGGTAGATCTCTGCTCACTGCTTTGCGCACGCGAACACGAACGGGTCGTCCCCAGCCACGGTGGCAAGCGTGTCATCAGTCAGGAGGTCATCTGCAATCACGCCTTGTCGGGTAGACCATGCCAGAAGCGACCATGATAGGGCCTGTCGCATTCTTGGGGCCTTCATGGGCAACAAATGGGTGTCTGCTAGTGGTGGATTGGCCCTCCTCCCTTCTCCATTTCCTTACCGTCAGTGTCGTAGACCCAGCGACCAGTAGCCGGATCGCACGTGATCGAATTGAGAATCTTGTGGAACTGAAACATTGTTTGTGTGAGACGAAAAAGCGTAAATGAATGAATGTGTGCGCGCCGGAGAGATGGTGAAACAACTTCAAAAACCCGACTTTCTTTTAGCCCGATTGACAACTGGAAAGTACGGCTGAGAAATGAAAAAATTGCTATTCTCATTAAGCGCGCTCTTTCGCCGAGATGGCCGGTGAGAGAGAACGCGGAATGGAGGAGAGCATTCTCTTCATTTGTCATCCCTAGTGGAAAGAAGACTTCGAAATACGGCCGCTATTTCTACATTTCTCTCTCTCTCTCTTTCGCCACTCTAAACGGTGATAGAGCGTGTTACATGAGAAGGCGGTTACACGCATTTCGAACTCTATTGGAAAGATGTGACTCACTGATCCGTACACAACGGGCGATGCACCATCGGGGCACGTGTACTTCGTTGCTGTGGCAGTGATCGGCGTGCATTCGTACGTCGTCGCCCCGCCCGAGTTCAGCTCAGTCTTGCACTCTGATAGGGGCGTCCACGGCGCCAGCGCCTTGGTGCACTCCTTGGGGCGAACTGAAAGGGAAGATGAAATGTCCATACTCTCGCACCACCCGGAATGTGCTAAGAGATCCATTCGTACCGTGAGCAAGAGTCCCAGTGCATTTCTGGCTTTTCGGTCAGTTTAGAGTAGTAGCCGATTGGGCCGATTGCGAAATGCGGGCTAGAACCTGGTCTGGATGGCCTCCTGGGCGAGTGAGGCGCGCAGGCGAGTGCAGCACCGATGAGAAGAGCGGAGATGAGGAGAGTGCGGAACATCATAAGAGAAGAAAGTGATCATCCCGATCCATGCAGCCCTTTTATATGCCCCATACCCCATAATCCATGATCATTTTACTGCACTATGGGAAGCGGCACATCTCTAATTGCTGCTGGTCTTTAGAACTTGCTGTTGCCGGTGCATTGCTCTTTCATGTATCGCTCTGTTTTCTGGATGAATTGCAGCCATTACTCACTCCGTTCAGTGAGTTATCGTTCGTGAGGTAGGGGGAGAGAAGACATAGTTTCTTAGCAACACAGTTTCTTCCCTAGTGCAGCGAGGCGAGTAATTAAATCCGGAATTTTGAATACTATTTCCTTTGAGTGATATCCCGCTAATCTGTCATTCCGTTGTCATTCCACGTCATTTTAATTTGTTTTAATTCATTTGAATTTCTAATTTAAAGATCCAAAGAATATATTTGGGCTGGCAAATGCTATTTATTCAAGCTTCAGGGTTTGGGCCTATTGAATGATGCATTCTTCCCATGCATCGCGGTCTCTTCGGCACATCCTTGCTCAATTATTTCCGTGAGCTTTCACCATCTCATCTTTCCATCGTGCTTTCGGTCTTCCAATTGATCTATTATATTCACGTGGTTACCATTCCGATATACGCGTCACACTAGTAATTTTTTCTCATCGAAGATAGATCTTCTCATTTTGTTTTTCTGGCAAGTGAAGAGCAGGAAAACAAGCAATTTAACGATTGTAGTATGCTAATTTTTTATGAAACAATAGAGAAGAGTTGTATTTAATAAAAGATAAACCGTTTTCCTCCTCTTCATTCGTCACCCATAGTATTCGTCTTCCATGTCTGCCTCTCAAATGAGATTCGCCTCTTCACCGAACACTTTCCAATGAATGTTTTCTGTTTTTTCACTCCTTAGGATGCACTGTATTACAGACAACATTTTTATCACGGCTACATATAATAAGTTAATGAATGCAAACTATGGCGATTTCGTTTTGGTCGTCGATTGCAAGCGGTATCTTCGGGAAGATGTCTGCTCACGGCATCTTCGCGCATGCGAACTTGTACGGTCCGTTTCCAACCAGCGTTCCGAGCGTCTCATCTGTCAGGGTGTCAACTGATTCTGTAAAAAAAATTGCTCGACCTCTCATTTTGTGGTCTCTCGCTCTTTCTGACTGGCAAGAAAGGTGGAATTCCATTAACTATTGTAAAGCCGAACTTGAATTAGAGAACTTCAGTGGACAGGTATAGATTACTTTTCCTTACCGCCAGAGTCGTAGTTCCATTTGCCGGTAGCCGAATCGCACGTGATCGAGTCGAGAGGTTTGGCGCCCAACTGAAGCAGATTTTGGCTTGATTGCGCAATAAGGGCCGCCGTCTCTTCATCTAACAATCTACTCTGACCAGTGAGAGAGTGCACGAAATGAAGAGACGATTGCCAGTATCTCCAACTCTTATGGAAAGATGTGACTCACGCCTCCATAAACAAAGGGCGATTCAAAACTGTCCGCGCACGAGAACTTGGTTGTGGTGGCAGTGGCGGGCGTGCACGTGTATGTCTTCCCTCCCACGCTCAATACAGTCTTGCAATCCGCCGGCGGCCACGGGTCCAGCGCCTTGGTGCACTCCTTGGGAGGAGCCGGCGTCACTGAAAGGGATGATGAGCTAGAGCGCATTTCAGTGATTTTGGTCAGTTTGGAGCAGTAACGATTGGTCCCATTGCGTATTAGTGCGCGCAAAAGATATCCCACAATATGTGAAATCACCACTAATTCCGTATGCAAAGCTATCCGTACCGAATGCAAGAGTCATAGACTATTTCTGACATTTCGATCAGTTCACAGTAGTACCGAATTGGCCGATTGCGTATTACGGGCTAGTACCTGGTCTGGAGGGCCTCCGAGGCGAGTGGGGCGCGCAGGCGAACGAGCCAGCGATGAGAAGAGCGGAGATGAGAAGGATTCGAACCATCTTTAGAGAAGGAAGTGACCATTTCTACCCATCCCATTCTTTTATATGCCCCATACCGCATAATCCTTGACCATTTTTGTGGCAGAACGGGAAAGCGGCAGTCTATAACTTGCTGCTGCTAGTGCATTGCTTTTCCATCCATCGAAACAGTTCTTGGATGAATTGCAGTCATTGCTATCCGTTAAGTGAGTCGTTCGTTGGGTAGGGAAGGAGAGGCAACCTCACGGTCATAATTATCCGTTTCTCTAAAAGCGACTCATGCAATAAAATGAGAGAGAAGAAAGTGAGCGGCTTACGTGCAGAAATTAACCCGAGGGGAAATACGTTCTTTAGCGTATGGACATTACATTCTCACTACTAGAAATATTAAGAGACCGGCTCGGTAAAATTCGAGCATTTTCGACCATCCCCGGACACGCTCCTACCGAATTGAGTTCCGCAAGCCCATACTCTAGTGTTAGGAGGGTCTTGCCCCTACATTACCTATAGTACCCCTTATTTCCATTTCCAACCCACAAGGGGGAAGAATAGTGAAAAATATCTCTAAATGGTAAAAAAATCATGTTTTCTCATCCTGTCAAGATAGACCCAATTTTACATTTGCAATGTATTAGGGGTGTCCAAACACTGAAAATCAGCATATAAGATTTATTTATACTCAATGTCATAACTGCCATTTGGACGCATTTTTCGTTTTTTTCGTGAAAAAATGTCATTTTTGGCCGCCCTGTCCAACCACACTATATGCACAGTGTAGTCAGATGATGCCCCCATCGTATCCAAAATTGAAAATCAAAATCGATTTAACCCGCAAAAGGAGATAATTCCTGAAGTGAAAGGCACTACCTGAAGGGAGCCGAGAAATTCGATTTATAGACTTGGTTTCAAAACAGTTATGCCACAAACCACTTATTTAGCATTTTTACTCCTTCATACGAATATTTATCGCCATATGAATTGAATCCGCGACCATGAGTTTTTTGACCCATGACCCGTGGTTCATGCCTCAAAAGTGAACCATGACCATGAACCCCGGGTCATGGTCTGAAATGGACCCAAAAAGT
>LS485920.1:52940-96795 GCA_900490705.1 Pristionchus arcanus
ATTGAACTTTCATACACACCTAGAAATCTTTGTAGGACTCTGGAGGTTGGCGAAATATTCACAAAAAATCGAAAAAAAGTGTCAAAAAATATTTTTTTCTTGGATTTAGGGTGTACCATAAATTATTCTAAATTTCATTTTTACAACATTTAGAGGTCCTAATCATAACGCAAAAGTGAAATTGAATCAATCTTTTCTGGTTAAGGTTTTATGATTTTTTGTCAATTTCATCGAAAAAATCACTTTTCTCCTCTGGTTAAGGCTGGAATTGGAAATAAGGGGTGGTATGGGTAATGCAGGGCCAAGTCCCTTCTAACACTAGATTATGGGCTGACAGAACTGAATTCGGTAGGAGCGTGTCCGGGGGGTGGGTGAATTTGCTACATTTTTACCGAGCAGCTCTCTTAAACCTACTTAAGCTCGTTTTCATCGCTTGTTACCACAAGTAGCAGATCTTTGCTTGAAATAATGAAACAATCGCTTGCAAAAAAAGCAAAATCTGTGCATATTCGAAAACATTACACGGAAGTTTCGTCTCATTTTGCAACGTAGGTGTGTATCTGCGCATATATGCGTGCTCAATCTCTTGAGCTAAGATCATGAATTATTTATTTATTATAGGAAGTGAGATAGTTCTTTGATACGGTCTAGCACATGCAGAACCTCATTAGACTAGGCAAGAGCGCACTTTCAGAAATAAGGAAATGAACCGTGTCTGAGGAGGTACTATCGTACTTCCATGATCGTTTGACATCGTACTTTCGTTGATTATCAGCTGATATTTGTTGAATAGAAGTCACCTTTGCTGAATAGGCCTCATCTCTCCTCCCCTCATCCTTCTCCATCCGATAATAGCAGGCTTCGCTCATTCCCTACTCGTATCGCGATGGAAACTCCCTACGCTAACCACATAATTCTCGCGGTAAGTTTCATTCTTGAGAAAGCGATTCGCACTCAAAATTGTGTTTCAGGTGTTCATATTGGGCATAATATGCTGTCTGCTCGCTCTGCTTACCATCAGAATCACTCCGGCGCTGCAAAATTCGTCAGTAACAATATCTTTCTTGATTGCACAGTTCGTGACTAGTCGACAATCTTTCTTTGAGCAACTGCCTGACTTCCTTCCTTCGTTCCTAACAATCGAACATTCAAACTTTTCGAAAATTTTCCAGAATTTCAGAGCAGTTCGATAATTAGCATCTTGTCACAGGTTCGGTGTGCTTTGCACCTGGCAAATGTACGTTGATATCGCACAGCTGGCGCTGATTACCGGGTACTGCCTGCTAAGTGCGGATTTCGCGCCCAAACCACACGCCCTGTCCAGCATTATCGCATGCCAGGTATATCATTAGCCGAACAGTGTTATGTTTTGAAACAGAAATTTCAGACAATTACGAACATAAACCCGTTTCCCAGCAAAGCATGTGCACAATCAAGCATGCCTGGGGCCAATTACACATTGTTTCAGACGATCGAGACCCTCTACTTCTTCACCGGGCAACTGCACGTGCTCATGGCGGTACACAGATTCGTATACGTCCTCGCGCCGAGGTTCGCGACGTTTTGACATCTTTTTAGTGTTATATCGTTCCACAAAAACTCGAATAAGCGATCGATAACCAGGTTCACGCGTCGCTGGAAGTCCTCGACAACGAAGATGCTGCTGGTGTGCACGACGATCTCAATTGCGCGAATACTGCTGATGACGGCGCTCGGTGAGGATCGATTTATTCCAACAAAAAAGTAACCTATTTCGATTCATGCGCTAAATCTGTGCTCAAAATTCCACCACTTTCCAAGAAGGCTGCAAATTATCGGTCCATCGGAGCGCTTGTTACTTTTCAGTCGAATCGCCCGGGCTAATTTTCTCTTTCGAATCCTGTTTGAAGATTTTTTTTCATGACAGATGCACTCTTTCAGACACCGGGATGTACTGGGTGTACGACCGCGCGACGGCACTCTGGTTCATCACAGAGACACCCTGGACGCATTTCTACGAGATGTGAGATCAACATCTAGAATTTAGGCAACCTTTCATTACGTACCCAGCAGAATGGGGTGCGTAAACAACTCGGTCTCCTCATTCGCTTGTTTACACTGGACTTCTAACCAGTGGGGAAGTTTTTGCACAGCCCTGGCGACTAGACGTCGGCCTTTTGTTTGCGGGCCACGATCGAACGCCAAACATCTGCATAATGAATGGGTGTAATGTCTGTGTCAGGTACCTCGAGCTGGCCTGGTCTATCGGCGAGATGGCTGCTATTCTCGTGCTGGATGGAATAACACTGACACACCTTATCAGTTGGCGTGCGATGGTAAATGGCGCCCTTCCACACCACGAAAACATTCCGATTGCAGATGAGCCGGGAAAGGGCGCGGAATCACAAGCATATCGAGACGCGGCTGGTACTGCAGGTTGGCACGATGTTGACACAGAGATAGATGTGTTATCGTGACGTCAGGCAATGCGGATACAGTAGAAAACATCGTTAGGAGGGGATTAGGATTAAGGACAGGCCTCTAACTGATGGTCAGAGCTAAAATATGCACGCAAAATAAAGTGGCGGATTCATCGCGTTGAAAGACAGACAAACATTTCGTTAATTTATCGAGATTGTTTCCAGAGTTTCTGCCAATGCGTTCCCACGGCGGCAGTGACGATCCTCTACTTCCTCGTCTTCCCCAATATCCAGTCGCAGTTCATCCAGTTCATGTGTTCTTCATTCGTCCTCAGCTTTGGCAATGTACTGGACGCGTAAGTTTTCCAATTAGTAATCATGCAATGCATTAGATGTGTGATGCAAATATTTCAGCATCATCATCCTCATTTTCCATCTGCGCTTGTCGCTTTTCCGGAAGAATGCGATCGGCGCTATTTCTGCCAATACGGCATCGCCTGCTGCGGCAAACTACAAAGAGACATCGACGTTGCCATGAAAAAAAACATTTGACCCTTCGGATTCTGACTAAACCTAATTGACCCACACACGTTGTCGAATGTGTTTTCTGCAAATATTCAAGATATCAGAGTATTAGCAGTACATCTTTGATGATTCAACCATTTGATGTTTGGTTTTTATTGCGTCATTGACCTTTCACTAGAATTTAGACATACTCTGCGCTCAAAGTATCTTAACAATAAGATGTTATTGTTAGTTGAATATTACAATGACAAACGCTATCTTGATTTCTGCTGCTTTCTGAAGGTCACACGTTACCTCATTGTCATTTTGATAATAAAGTGTCAGGGAAAATAATAAAGGCAGATGTTAATGTGAAAATCATGATTATCACCCTAAATAAATTCTCTGTCTGTCGTTTGTTTGAATGGACGACATGATGAAATATTAACTAATGCAACAGATAAGATTCAGAAACATTCATGAAATTTAAAGAAAAATCACTCGACAGCCACATTGAAAATTAAGATATGTACCGTACAAACGGACTTTTTGCTACAAGATGCAGAAAAACGCAACTTTTCTGCGAAAAAGTGCGAAAGTCTGGCATTTCGTGAATATTTGACCAATCGGGATGCGAATGAATATACATGACAGTTGCAGTGCATTCATGAATTCAGCGCTTGCAAGAATTATTGACTGACGATTACAGCAAAGTTCCCATCTTGCCTCGCTGAGTTTGAGCAACGAACTCTTCTCGTTTGATGAGCTGATCGATGTTGTGCAATCAGTACACGGATATGGGCTTACTACAGATTTTAAAGAGGTTTTACAATGATATTTCTCTCCAAAATACAAATTTAATAAACCTGTTTAATCAGAACATGAATGAACTGGTATCTGCTCGACTGGGCAAATTCAATTATCCTGAGTTTGATGATCAAGTTTGGTTGGAGTTGCTACTCCTTGGAGGGTATCGATCGAGAGAGACTACCAAGGAAGGTGAGAATAAACAGCGATTGGATCGATTGAAAGCGGAAGATGGAGCGTTGGAAGACGAGGAGTACGTGAAAATACGATTGTAAAAGTGTTTGTACCACATGTTTAACCTTATTTTATTCGTTCAAAGAACAATTTTGATAAAAAATGGTCACATTTATGATGTATTAGCCTTCATATTAGATGTGATCATGCTCATCAAATACGATAATCATCGCAACATAAACTGAAAATAGATTATTTGTTCGAGAAGGTTCAGCATCAACAACTTTATGTAAAATGCTCCGAGAGAGATAATACGCGTAATGATCTTACCATTTCACGCCTGAATAAATCTCCTCCCTTATCACCATAACACAACATACCTCATACAAAGCTTACTCTGCCTCGGTCTGCATGGAAACTCCCTACGCCGATGAGATTACGCTTGCGGTGAGCCATTCTTTGAAAACTTCTAAATTTCAACGTCATCACATTGTTTTAGGTTTTCATTTTCGGCATGATTTGTTGTATTCTCGCTCTATTGACGATTCGAAGGGCGACCGCGCTGCAAAATTCGTGAATTCTATCCATTTTTTGTGTTTTGAGTGGCCAAGTAACACCATTCTCGATAGGTTCGGCGTTCTGTGCAAATGGCAAATGTACGGGGACATGGCGCAGCTTGTGCTCATCACTTTCTACTGTCTTCTCAGTGAGAAATTCGCTCCAGGGCCACATCACATCGTCAGTATTGTCGCATGTCAGGTAAAAAACTATCAATTATCGTCCACAAATCCACATTTTCGCAAAAGCAAGAATGGAAAACAAAGGAAGACGATTTGCAGTCCATCGAAACGCTCTATTTCTTCTCTGGGGAGCTTCACGTCCTCATGGCGGTCCATCGATTCATCTTCATCATGGCGCCGAAGAGGGCCGCCGCTTGGAAATCCGCGACCACGTGGCTCATAATTTTCTGCACGGCCACATCGATCGTTCGAATCCTTGGCATGACCGCGTTTGGTGAGTGATTTTATCACTAAACTATGAATTTTTAAGTACGTTCAGTTGAGAATAGCATTCGAATAATTTCCAGATCGAGGTATGTACTGGGTATACGACCGTCCGACCTCGCTCTGGTACATCACCGAGACGCCGTGGACCGAGTTCTATGAGATGTGAGGGTGGTTTCACAGAGATCAAAGGTCAGGTCTGCTCATTCAGGTACCTCGAACTGGGCTGGTCAATCTTCGAAATGGTGGCTATTCTGATGCTCGATGGTATTACGCTAACGCAGCTGATCATTTGGCGATCGGAGGTACGAAAACTCTAATTGTTTGAGAAAAAATCACCCTCTTACATCAGATAAGCACGAACCAAGTAACACATCGGCATGTAGAGGCACGGCTGGTGTTGCAGGTGGGTGCTTTATTTTCCGGGTTTCCATTTGTGGCCCCAACTGATGCTAGCTCAGTTTCACTGGTTCTAGAGAATAAATTCGTCCACGAATATTGCAGAGCTTATATCAATGCGTACCCACCGCCTCCATTACAATTCTCTACTTCCTCGTATTTCCCACTATCGAATCACAGTTCATCCAGTTCATGTGCTCATCGTTCGTGCTGGCCTTTGGAAATGTTCTTGATGCGTGAGTTTATCAACGATAACGACCAAACTTCTTTTTATGGGCATAGTGAGCAAACCACACGCACATTCGCTGATTCTTTGGCATTTATTATGAACATTCAGAGTTATTATTCTCGCGTTCCACATGCGAATGCGACTCTTCCGGCACAACGTCGTCGATGTGACCGTTACCACATCCACTCATGGAAATGCACAGCCTTAGCGTAGTTTGAGTCACTCACGCAATTATTATGTGCCTATTCATCACGTATAAATATACTAAAATCGATACCCATCTTCATCCACCTTACTCATACATCACGGTCTATTTGCGAGCTCGGGCAAACAGTCTCTCACGCGTCATGCAGACTGTCTTTGCGTAAAGTTCACTGCGCCATAGAAAGGCACACATCTCCCCGGCTGATCTCGCTGGTCTGAGAGAAAAGGCCAATGATAATTCAGTCGCATTAAAGATGCGCATTTATCGTCAACCATGAACGGATTATCAAGAAGGTTAGGAAGTGTAATCGAACAGAATGTGCAGAAATCGCCGACCTTGATTTCAGATCTATACATATTTAGTGATAGTAAATAACAAATATGCTCATTTATCGATCTCAAACATAGAATAATAAAGATTGAGTCAATCAGAATATTAAAAATAATTGAATAAAGACAATTATCGGCGACCGAGCACGGATCGGATCGGATTCGACGCACAATGTGACTGCTCGTTCGGTTGCTTCGCCTGCATGTTCAGCGTTCCCATCTGGTACCTGAACGAGGAATATTATAGTAATTACGAGTAATATAAGGTCATCGGCCACTTCCGATCATACTTTGGCTTGTGTAACTCGAAAATCTGCAGAAACTTGACACGATGACCGCCTTTTGCACTTGCTCACCAATTGTTCACTGCTGATCCAGTGGACACGTAGGACGAAGGGATCTGATAGGTCACTTCGCGTTGGCAGAGCTGCAAATAGAGAACCCGTTTGAC
This sequence comes from Pristionchus arcanus, assembly GCA_900490705.1. Taxonomy (NCBI): domain Eukaryota; kingdom Metazoa; phylum Nematoda; class Chromadorea; order Rhabditida; family Neodiplogasteridae; genus Pristionchus; species Pristionchus arcanus. The sequence goes on from LS485920.1 coordinate 59,442, forward strand.
AGTTAGTCAATTTCAGTGAGCAGATAATAAGCAATAGAAAGAATGGAAACAGATGTGAGAACGTGTAACTTCATCTCCAAGAATACTCATCAAGAAGGCTCACATTAGGCAGTCCGAGCGTGCCCTGGTTGTTGCAGCTATGGTAGATCCTCAGTGCGGGCTTCATCGTGAAAGTCGTCGAATCGCTGCCCGAGACGCTGAATCGTCCTGAAGAATCCGTCTTCACGGTGGCCAACTTGAAATCCGGCTCGGGAACTGAAATCCACTCTACTTTGATTGATTTCAGCATGTTGATTCGGATGTCTATTAATTTTTATTATTTTATTATAACTAACGATCGTGCAGCTCCCAAAGTGTCACTTCCGTGTCCGTCAACGGGGTGTTGCCGCACATTAATTGGCCTTGCACTCCGACTGATTGGGGCGATGATTCGACAAGAGCGATGGTAAGGAAAGAAGTGAAGATGACGAGGAACATGGTTAACTGTGTTGCTGTTGCTTTCGCCGTGGATTCTTATACCGAGCTACCGTGAAAAGATCAACATCAGAGGAACCGACGAAACAACTTCACACATATTCTCTTCATTCTACGCACTATCTCACTACTCTAGCTCGTGAGAGAGTGTGCGAGATGAAGAGACTGCAATCCCTATTTCGAGTTCATGACACAGAAGTGGCACGACAGTTCACGATCTCAGATTACATTGAGTACACAAGCTGTTTACAAGCAGAGTTATCGGTACAGGAGAACCCGACACCCGAGTAGCTAAAGTAAATAGTTATTGGTTTAGTCATCATTTTTCCTATGAACTCTGCGGTCTCAACTCTGCCAAAGACTTATTTCCGGGTATATTTCATCGCTCATAGTCGAGCGAACAACAGTCACAGAAAATAATTGCTTGAATGAGTCATTCGAGGTGCGCAGAAATCTCTGACCTCTCTACGCAGGTAATATAACTCAAAAAATTTCACCATTTTATTTGCCCCCTATCTGCTTTTTATGGTGAGCGAATTCTGTGTATCGAATGTGCACCAAACGAATTCGAATATCATTTATCATTTACTTGTGAGAATTAAAATTAGAATCATCGTCGCCGTCCGAAAATGTCCCTGATCGGGTTGTCCACGCAGTGCGATTGCTCTTTGGGCTGCTTCGCTTGTAGATTCACCGTGCCGAGTTGGTACCTCAAAGGGAACTTTATTCAACCCCTCCATCTCGGAATTGCTTCGCTCTCCTCATTTCGCGCGCTCTCTCGCCTCCCTTGCCGGTCAGATAGTATGGAGAATAGAGAGAGTCATTTCTCATAGCCAGCTAGCATAGGCAAACATACCAATTGTTCACACTCGTTCCCTCCGTCACGTAGGATGAGGGAATCTCGTATGTTACTTCACGCTGACACAGCTGAAGTTCGATCATTTAAAAAAATTTCGCAATCTCACCTCGTCTACACGAAAATGAAATAAGTAAGAATGGGGTAAAAATTGTCACCAATAATCGTGTTTGCGTTATTTCTGCAGAGTCTCTGCTTCAACCAGGCAAATATTGTCTGCTTACATTTGGAATGCCGAGGAAGCCATCATTATTGCAGCGATGGTAGATGCGTAGTGCGGGCTTGAGTGTGAACACTACGGAAGCCGTGCCCGACACTTCAAAGTAGCCCCGCGAATCCGTCTTGATGGTGGCGATGCGGAAGTCCGGCTCGGGAACTGCAAAAAGCCAGTAATTAAAAATTTATCTCGATTATAATCACACTTTCACGACTATCGCCAATACTACTTCGGTAGAAACTAGAAAAAACTTTAAAAAAAGAAACTAGAAAGAAGGTAGAAACTAAGTAGGTAGAAACTACGGTAGAAAGGAGCCAACGACAACTGACAATCGTGCAGCTCCCACAGCTCGACTTCGACGTCCGTCAGGGGCGCTGAGCCACACATCAACTGTCCTTGAACGCCTACGGATTGGGAGCTTCCAAACGCCGACGAAGAGAACAGCAGACAGAGCAGAACGACACGAGTCATCATTTCGAGTTTATTTGTGAAACGCCAACTCGGTGCCATTTTATTGCGCGGTAAACGGTGTATAATTGCTCGCGCGGGTGCGGGAGCAATGGAACAGTAGCAAAGTAAACAATTGGTAGGGGTCAGGTACTGGACCAGTCTGTGACTGATCCCGAACTACAGCCATACTTTCAATTAATATTTCACTAGCACATCACTTCCTCATTCTCGGAACTCTTCGTTGCTTGACCAGCTACTCCTATTGTTCACTGGCGCAAGTCGGGGAAATTTTCCCAACAATGTGGTTTAGCCATTTTGATGTCATGAAGAAAATGCGGTTATGATCGGCTCTGGATGATCGAGATGTTATCGACGAGCCCTGCCTATTGATGCTCTCTTGGCAAATACCACGCGTGTGAGTGACAATTGCGTGTTTGCTCATGGCTTTTAGGGTTTTGGCGCGTGAAGGGGTGAGCGACCCCTCTCCCTCTCACTCGGAATGTGACATTATCACCGCTTTATCGCATTCGGATTAGCAGCCCAATTTCGTTGACAGCACAGGCTTTTGCATCATTTCATGAAAGAAACAAATAGCAACTGGAAAATACAATTATTGACAAACAAATAGAGAACGAATCGATGCATCAATAGATTAGACGCCGCCGTGGTGGTGGTGGCTGCAATGACATCATTGTGTTTTCGCAAATGAGAGTTGGCAAAAACAATAACAATAACGACAAAACAACTTACTGGGCCTTGAGGATCAGCAGCTTGTAGCAGCAAACGTGGCAGTGAAGAATGAACGCAGATACGATGATAGTGAGTGCGTACAGAGCAGCGGTGTAGCTGAAAGAGCGAAACATTAGTAAGCATTCAGAATGTGATGCTGATCTGAGCAGGAGAATTTGCAAAAGATCTACTCATGAAGGCTTTTCTTTGCTAGGCATTGGATCTATCAGTGATCGTTTTATTTATATATACTAAGCGTAATAACCCACGCAATAGTCATGCGCATAGTTAACACCTTTGGCCTTATCGCTGCAAGAGAAAGAGTCAGTCATCCGTGTTAGTCATCCGCATAGTTTTGCTCTTATCAGCTATAAACCATGTAATTTTCGCATAGTTAAGTCTTTGTTGTCATATCAATTTGCATGAGATTAGCCATTCGCATAGTTAAGACCCTAGCATTATCAGCTTTACTATGCGATCACATGACTAATCGCACAAAAATGTCGCATGATTAATCGCGCGATGTTGCAAGAGACGGGTGACAACGCGTTGCAGGTGCTTAGTTTATGACGAAATGCACCTCATCCACCTGCTTCGCGCCTTTATTTTCTATACATACACTAGGAATAAAAAAACTCACATCCAGGTCCCCAGATCGTAACCCCACGAGAACCAGATGAGATCGTAGACTGCGTCGAATAGCACAGACAGGAAGTTGATGAGCTGAAAAGAAACATAGTTTCGGCTCTAGCATAATGTTTTCAATAGATAACTGAATGCAAGTCACCAACCTGAATAATGATAATCGGAACCATCAACCGAGGATTTCTCCTCGAGCAGGCCATGAACACGAGAACGCAGGCAAACATGAGGATAACGCACAGGATACTCTTAAATTAACCAATAATTGCATAGTAAAACCAGTAAATGGTGCTAATATAGTTTAGTATAGTTATCGCACCTGCCATATGCTCACTCCGATCCATTGGACGTTCCACCACGAGTTGAAGCATACCCAACCGGTGAGGATCAGCGCTACGAACGCCATGATTTTGGAGGCCGCCTGGATTGTACAATTCATTTTCATCAATTCTGATTACTGTAATCAGTAACAGCATCTTTTCCTACAATAATATCTTCAAAAAATATTATGTGCACCATAAAGATTTTGCATGTAAAATGAACAGATGCAGGTTTCGTGCCGTTTGCATAGACTTACAGTGGCGCTGCAGCAGCAGATTCTCGCTGTGAACACCATCGTTCCTTCTTCTTCTTCAAGCTACGAAGAAAGTTTGAAGCTAAACTGAGGGGGAGAGAGGGTGTGACAGCTTGCGACTCCTCCTTATATGCCTGTTTGCTCAACACAATCGTTATCAGTTGGTTAGGGAAGGGGAGGGGAAGAGAGGCATTAGTCAGTCAACGCCGGGTAACTCTGAGTAAGGCGATAAGCGCCTGATGAAGCGCGGTGAGAGAGTGATCATTGAAAGGGGCATTTGGAAATTCCTCACTGCCCTGCACCTTCCCGTTTTGCAATCTGTAGATTTCTCCATAGATCAGTTTCTGAATGACTGTCGAAATTTATTTTATTTGAGCAATAGGAAACTATCATTTCAGAAGCAATTAACGGCAAATGGAATGCGCGGAGAGACACTTGACTGTCAAATGTTTCATGTTCAAATGTGCCGGTTGAGGTTTTGATCTCGATCTGTCAACATGAAGTTAGGCTCTGATGTTTGAGTCAAGCCGCTTTATGTGAGCGAGAGAGTCCACGGTACCGATAAGAATTTGCTGTTGAGAGTCGAAGTTTGATAGGGAACATTAGCTTCGTCTTTTGCAGTGAGACTCTCTCTCATAAAATCCGTCGTATCGGATCATGTTTCGAATTTGAGTTTGGCTTCATATGTTATTTATTTACATTCTGCGAATAACACATAGAATGAATTCATGATATTTCACTTCGTCACATAGTTATTCAAAATTCGTTTATGATTTGCTTTGCTGCCGATGCGTCTTCTTGTCTGAAACAACAATAGACTCACAATTGATAGTGAAAATGAAAATTTAGATTGCAAACTGACGCTCTGAACGCAAGGATTTTATAACTATAACTGAAACAAAAGCATGCGTAACAACTGATGACGAAGTTTGCCGCATAGATGAAGACCCAGTACCTGAATTTCATTGTATTTTGTGAGTGGGTGAAGTTTTCTCATTTTTTCTCACACTGTCAACCATGTTCAGTATGTCGATGAGTAAACGAACGGAAACAAAATAGCATTAACCAAGCTGAAACCACAATTGCAGCCCTGAACATTTCACTCTTGATCTCTTTCAAACTTGTCCATTTTGTACTTGAACAAATACCATAGGGCAAACGAGGAAAGGATTGTTCACGCGGCATCCAATAACCAGTATCGGGCAAGCGATAGGGTTGGTGAAATCGGACGAGACAGTCGAGATCTCGGCAAAGTGTCTCGACTCGAGACAAAATGGTCGAGACTTCCGACAAACGAGAAAGCCCGGTCGGGCGGCCCGATTGCGAGAGTGAACGCTCGAGACGCGCTCGAGACACGGGCGTCTCGTGTCTCGGCCCGTCTCGAGTGCCTCGACTTTGTCTCGACTATCCTCTCTAGCGCATGAGTTCGAATCCCACCAACTGCGGGCATCTTTTGCTCATTGTATTTTTCAAACATAAACACTTTTGCTCATTTGTTGTCACCACATATGAATTCAGATAGATTGTCAAAGAAGTATAAAATGAGCAAAAGATACCCGCAGTGGGTGGGATTCGAACTCACGCGCTAGAGAGGAGAGTCGAGACAAAGTCGAGACACTCGAGACGGGCCGAGACACGAGACGCCCGTGTCTCGAGCGCGTCTCGAGCGTTCACTCTCGCAACCGGGCGGCCCGATCGGTAATCGAGACAACTCGAGACAACTAACAGTGCTCTAAAGTCGAGATCTCGAATACCGGAATATCTCGATTTCATCAACCCTAGCAAGCGAGTACTCCTAAGCCAACGAGCACGGTCTGCAATCATGCATTTCTTTACCGTACAATAAACCAAAGAGACCTGAAACAGAATGAGATAGAAGGCGCCAAAACTCAGCCACGCTGTAATCACCATAATACCGCTCAAAATTGTTGCAAAAAGCGCTGCAAATTGAGACGCAGCCTGATGCACACAATTTGTTTTGTCAAAAATGGCAAACAAGGGCTCACCGTGGCGCTGCAGCAGCCGATTCGCAGTCTGATCGTTGGGGCAGTGGATATCATAAATTTGCCGTTGCCCTAGACGAGCCTTTTGAATAAAAAAAGCTCAATTAAGTTGAGCGTTTCAGACAAAAAATTATATCGAAATATGCGAATGCGGATGTATTCTTGAGATGATAAACGAAAAGTGAGACATATGAGAGCACAAATCTTTACATCTATTAGGACGAGCAGTCACATAAAATGGAGATAAGAGCTTCGATTGTATTCACCATGCATACAATAGGTCAAAACATTCATTAGAATATAATACGGAAAATTCAATTGAATTTTAATTTAAATTAAAATAGCCTAGTTGTTTAAATATGATTAGAAATCCGGGTGATGAGCAGAGTGAAGGGCTCTGAAAAGGTGTTTGTACAGAGAAGAAATGGTGAAAGCGCTTGGATGATACAAGCCATGCACACTGATACACGCCACATCAATAACGTCACTGCATTAGTCATTCGCATAGCTAACCGCGGACATTCTCCTCAAGGTCTTATCTCCGTAACTATGCGATATTCATAACACTCGAAAGATCAATCGCGTGATTTCGTTATCTGTTATCTACTCAGTCGTCACACGATAAAAGTTGTAATAATCAGCCACGAATGAATGGATTGAGGGACTTACAAAATGGCTTCGTTCCTCAAGACTTTGAAGCAACCAGCATGGTACACAAACGCCATCAAATTTATGTACACTATGACCATGAACAAAAAGAGCCAGAATCTGTAATATTTTCAAATATTGAAAGACTTCTGAAAACAACTCACAGAACTCCCCAAATATCATAGAACGGAAAGACCCAAGTGAGGAAAATTGTGAATGTAACCATGAGGTTGATAGTGATGATGGCCTGGAATGAAAGCTATTACATTACTCATAGGATTGATCACAGCAACCTGTAATGTGATGGCTGGAATTATTAAAGTTGGTTTTCGCGCACAAGATCCGAAAATCACCAATCCGCACGCGATTAGTGACAAGGCTGCTATTACAGTCTGGAATAGTTTTGTTCTGAGTGAGTACTCTAGTCAATGCCGAGTTGGTTCAAGGTACAGACATTATTAGAGATTGTAAAGGTAAAGTAACAGTCCGGGAGACGAATCTTTGATACCTCTAATACTGTATCTGTGTGAAATGATTTTCCCAAAGTTGAACAAACATGTAAAAGAATTGGCGCTGAGTCAGCCGATTATCCTCGAGAAGTGTTGCATTCCTACCTGATCAATCTGGTAGTAGAGAGGAACGATGATCATGAATTTCGTGACCGGAAACCAGACCCAGACGCCGAAGAGTGCGCATTGAGCAAATACGAGACTCGCGAATACTTGTGATGCGAACTGCATAAGGAGTGATCACGTTATTCAAGACACTTTCGTCAAGCCAGAGATCGCTGCTCGAAGTACAATTATTTCTTCTATTGAATTTGGTTATTAAATGTCAAATTCAATAAAATAAACCAACGCAAATATTATGAGGTTTGAAAGTAGCAAACATTTCCAAATATCTTACCATGGCGCTGCAGCAGCAAACTCGAGGCGTAAGGAATCGATCGTGCCAGGCAGTCATTTTCGATGATGAAATGAGAGAACACAAGCTTTTCTCTATGAGAAATAGTTAACCGCTTCTAAAAATCGATAAGCGTGGGCAGACTAGACGCCGATAGCGATTGCCATCTTTTATGGAGGAAAGTTTCCTGCTCTTTTGATCTTATCAGTCCGGAGAATCGAGGTGATTCAATGATATCACACTTTGGCTCTGTACGGAAACGGGGGTCCCAAAGGAAAACGGGGGTCCCATCAGAAAACGGGGGTCCCAAGATAAAACGGGGGTCCCATCAGAAAACGGGGGTCCCATCAGAAAACGGGGGTCCCATTAGAAAACGGGGGTCCCATCAGAAATCGGGGGTCCCATTGGAAAAATTGTGTCCCAAAAAAACTTGTGTACATTTGTATCATTCTGCATTTCTGATGTTGCCTATTCGGCTACCTTTTTTACTGTGATACTAATGCCCTGCTTGACTCAACAACCGCATAAAAACGATAATTGCAACTTCAAAGGAATATTAATTTCGATGCAATAAAAAATTTCATTCAAATTTCGAGGCCTCTCGTTCAATAATTAGGCGAGAAAAAACGTTTAAAAAATCGCTACAGTGAACTGTCTTAGCAAGTATACACATAAATAATAAACTTTTATGGGGCTCATCTTGGGATGAGACCTAAAAAAATTGATGGGACCCCCGTTTTCTGATGGGACCCCCGTTTTCTGTTGGGACCCCCGTTTTATCTTGGGACCCCCGTTTTCTTATGGGACCCCCGTTTCCGTACAGAGCCCACACTTTGATTGCACTTTCTGTAAATACACAAACAGAAGTATGAACAACCTGTGAAAATGGATATTTTTTCAATAAGTTGCAAATTGTTCCAGGAACAGTACTGCCAAACTTGTTCAAAGAAATCATGGAACAACCCCAGGACGTTCATTCTCGAACTCAAGTTATCATAATATTTCTCAAACTGGTCGTTGTCGAGCCTATCATCGTTGTCAAAGTGTGGGCGGACGAGATGAGAAGGGTTAGCAGGAGAAACTACGATAGACACGAGTGGAGTTGACCGTCATCCCTGCGATCTCTAACTGCACCTATCATGCGAGAAACGTGGACTCATTTTAAAACAAAATCTTTTTGAATCCCGAATCGAGACTCTGAAATCATCGATCGCTCGCCTGTCCACTTTGTAAATATGACCCCGTTTGCCTAAGATTCGGACTATTTCGTGTTCTCTCTCTCTCTCTCTCTCTCTCTCTCTCTCTCTGCGTTGTTTCACATACTGCCCATTTTAGAAGGCCAATTCTCCGCAAGACAAATGCAGAAAAATCAGAAGCGCAATTGCTCTCGGTTTTCCCATAGCGAGCGGAGCTCGGCTAGTTGCCTCAAAATTAATACATTTCTCAGGAGCGTTGATCATTCGATGTCACAACGTGAACATGAACGCCGAGTTCCAATAATTTATATTATCCACTTTGTTCACATTCTGATCTAGGATCAACAATACTCCTAAGGTTACATCACAGTGATGATTTACACAAAGATATTCTCGGGATATTTCGTCTCTAGTAGTCGATCAAAGTTCTCTGACAACCGCTCGAACACTGGTTCTACAAGTTGTTTTCCTGCAAATAATCAAAAGGTTTGGGAGAAGAAAACACAGGCAATGATACCCAGGCTGTTCAGATGTCGCGGGTTGTCAAAGTATTGTAGTTTCTGCGGACTGAGAACCTAAATATTATTTTATTTATGGATGAAAATTTTTTTAAAGTAATTTACCGTAAAGTTTCCTGCCTCGTTCAGAAATACTGGCTCAATATCGAAAATAACGCATTTGCTGCACTTTTCAGCTAACTGAAAGAAATCGATACATTTAGAAAATGCTATAAATTAATATGCCTTTCTAACTCGCTCCTTCATTGGTCCTGCATCAGCTTCAATTGCTTCCTAAAAATGAACGCTTATTGTATGCAATCGAAATGATTTTGTAAATAAAAATGTTGAATAATAATGATGCGCACAGGCATGTATGGCGCCATGGGCTTGCCCAATCTCTTCATTTTCCTGTCGAAATCATCGCCTCTCGCTGGTGTAGGGAAGGCGGTAAGAATGAACACCTGCAACAGATTAGATTAAAATAATTTCTCTATTATTTTTTCATGCTAAACATTTGTCCTCCAAAAATATACCTTCTTATTCACTCGTTCTTCAAAAAACTTGAGCCGACTCTCCATTAATTTGAATTTATCGTCGCTTTCGATGGGTCGTGTGATGGGAGCATTCGGTTTTATGTATCTAAACAAATATTGCTTGATATCATTTAGGCCACCAGAGGGCAGTTTTAAGAGGCCCCGTCGTTCACCTTGCGATCAGGAAAAGAATATCCGGACGCTCCCTTTCGATATCAGCATCGAATTTCGCGTGAGCATCCTTGTAGTTCGGACAGTAGTGGTCATGGGCAGTGTTCACGAGCGGCTCACACTCTACAATGGTGGTATCATAGAAAGTATAGGTCACCCCGAAAAAAAAGCGAAAAGTAAAGCAAGACGCCCGGGCGAGCTTTAGCGGATGCGGAATCAGCAATGGTCAACCATTTCTGGGTCGAAGAAATTTTGAACAAACTAACGCGCAATGGCTCTGGCCTGGAGCTTTCCGTAATGAGACCTGAAGTTCTTCTGAACCAGTCCACCCAAATTGGCAGAATAACTGTTGCCCATGATGAGAAAGCTGAGAGTTCCGTTGCCATTCTGGAAAAAATAATGCGAAATCTTCGACAAAAATGTGTGGCTCACCTCCAGGTCACAGAAACCGATTGGGTTCCAGCCATACTTGAGCTTGCATCCCTTATAGCGAAGATCGTTCGTCTTGCTCAGCATTCTGTTTTTCTGGTCGATTTCGGCTGAATTTTTTTCGTTTTTTTTCAAATTTGTCAACTTCTAGCTCGAGAAGAAAATGATGATGAAAGAAGAAATATAATAGCGGAAAGTATCTGACCTTGAGTGAGCTCAGGAAGTGGTCCAACCATCAATGAAGAAGGAGTCACTATAATTGTGTTCATAATCTCATTCCTTAATATTGATAATATCCGGGCACTTCACATTCATTCAAACTGACACACCTTCCTGCTCCGTCGCCTCTTGCTGGAGATGCGAACCTACGCCCATAGCACAAAAAATGGCTAGGTAAAGTCCGAGAACAAGTGCTAACGTGGATTTCGCAGATAAGGTGAGGTATCTGGAAATGGATTGCCGTCTCGGAATAGGCACAAGTTTCTATAACCACTGCACTTGCCTCTTCTCGTATCCGTGATGGCAGAGAATGGATAGAGCAACTGCTGCTATCATTGCAACCACCTTTGCTGAAAATATATTTATCGGTACGGCTCACTAGGGCTGTTGATAGAGACTTGGCCAATAAAAAGCAGTGAGCAATATACGACAATATGCGTAAAACGAGGGAAACGATTAAAAGTTAGAAATGTGTACCCTGCCACTCTTCGATTTCAAGAATGTCCAGTACACAAACGATCGGCCAGTGAATCAGATAAAGACTGTACGAAGAGTCACCTGATTACAGATTGATTACTAATTTTAGAAACAATAACTTACCAATAATTTGCAGCGATTTGTGGCACAAAAATACGGATTGAGATCGAAAGACGAGTACGAGCGCAGCGAAGAATGTCGTATAGAAACGTAAGACTATTTCCTGAAAAATAATTTCTTAATCAGCGAAACATTGCATTTACCCAATCTCGGGAAATAAGAACTGCTACGGTGGCAGCAACAGCGAAACAACAAGGAATTACTGAAATGGATAAAAAGTTTCCAGCTGTATTCAAGAGAAAATTTCCTGTTGTATTCAGAACTGTCGCATACCCAGCGCCTTATTTCCTGGTAGTACATCAGCATTCTCCTGTTCACAAGTTTCCTCATCCTCCTGGAGCGACGTCCCTTTCGTTGGAAGCTGAAAAACACATTCCATTTTCATGCAGTTCATTAATTTTGGAAAAAAATGAATGAAAAACTGACGAGATCGGCACTTTCCTCGTTATCCGGGAGCGGTATCCGGATCGGCCTCAATAAAAGCTGAACGGGCACTTTCAATTATATTTCCTTGTACAATCAATGAAAGTTAAGTGTTAGATCAGAGGAGTGCGCAAAAGTCAGTTGGAGGCAGAGGGAGTCGAACCCCCGACCTTCCGATACGTATGCGGGTGCTCTAACCACTGAGCTATACCCCCTGATGCTGGCATGCCCTCGTGCTCGCACTATGGTCTTAGGGCCGCGGCCATGCATTCCCTTACATGCCGCCCCTCTCATCAGCCGAGTCCCACCGAGGCATCCACGCATTCATCCGGGTCTTACATCGTTGCCCTTCACTGCTGCTCGCCATGAGTCTTACGCTCTCCACACTGCTTTTGCCACTCATGATTCAATGAAAACAAGGGGGCGCGCTAGGAGGTAGTTTTACCCCACGGCCGGAGCCGCCGCCATCCACCCTCTGCCTCCACCATGTTAGATCAGAGGAGTGCGCAAAAGTCAGTTGGAGGCAGAGGGAGTCGAACCCCCGACCTTCCGATACGTATGCGGGTGCTCTAACCACTGAGCTATACCCCCTGATGCTGGCATGCCCTCGTGCTCGCACTATGGTCTTAGGGCCGCGGCCATGCATTCCCTTACATAAGGTTCAGAGGCATCTCTGTAACTTCGGATAAATAATCCCCATTACTCCACAATTTTTTTTTGCAATAAATAATACTTACGAGATCTGAGTGAAATGCCGTTGCTCCTGCTAGGAACTGCCATAGTCTAAAAATAAAAATGTTCTTCGATAAAAATTGGAATAAAGGTCTAAAATTTTCGCGTAAATATGTTCCTACCTCGCCGGTGTGGCATCGAATGCTTCTTTTTGATTGGACAGAAACGAATAAGCAAATGAGATCGCAGAAATCGCTGCCATGAATGTGAAATTGCTGATCGCATCTTCGGTAGTCGGCTAAAAGAAAAAAATATTTTTTTTTAATATATTTAAAATTTACTTTGAACAGATGCAGCACGAACGGAGCTATTAGGTAGAACTGAATTTCAACGCAAAGCGACCAGAAATGAGTGAAGAGATCATTGGCCTTTTCCAGCTAAAATGATGAACAATTGAAATACATGATAGTTTCGCATGGAAAAGCCATGTAAAAAAAAAAGAACATTCAGTACAGTTTTGCCTGAATAGTCTGAATAGCGAACAGATGTACATATTAAGCTTGATCTAGGCCTTTATATTCTCATCTAAGCATCATACAGAACGAACAAACCGCCTGGAAATAGTCATCTTCCACGGTAGGGTGTGGTTGATAGTTTTTCACAAAGAACATTGAGTAGAGAGCGGACCTGAATATCCATTTCTTGACTGAAGAATTGAATTTCCTAATATTTCACTTTTGGAAATCTCACATTTTGATGCCACAGTATAATAAAAAATCTCTAAATTCTCACTTCATTCCATTTGTGAATTCAAAGTCAGTTTGGAGTGCCGAAATAGTGACCACGCATAAAAGAACGATCTGAAGAAGTTTTTTTTTTATAATACACACGATTATGTCCGAGGAAAACTTTTCGAGTTTGTTCAGAGTCCAACGCATTTGACACCGTGCGCTATCAATGCTATGAAAAATCTGCAGACGATAATTCACTGACCAAGAGTGCGAGGGGAAGAATTCTTCTCAGTCGCTTGAAGTAGAAATTATAGTAGGTGCCCATGCTTACAGGCCTTCCCTCCAATACCAAAGTGATGAGAAATCCGGAGAGTACGAAGAATCTGTGAGAAGCACATTTTGCATTAGATAGAATACTCAAAGCGGCTAAAGACATTCTGTATGTCAGAAATTTACTCATTATTTCAAGTGCGAAATAGCGCAATGGTTGTGCGCTTCATAGGTAAGAGTAAGGAGTAAAACGTACATATCGACACCAAGATATCCATAGGGAAAAAGCGAAGGAAAGAAGTGGAAGATCACGACAGAGAATACTGCCCATGCTCGCAATCCCTAAATTACTTGTTTTATTCATCAATCTAGCATAGATACATCGATTTATCCAAACGTCGCGCAATGCCGGAACAAACAATATTGGTTGTTAGTTTTCAGCGGAAAGGGATGATATCTTCTAAGCGTTGTCTAGATTGTCCATCGTGATTAGTCGATGACTACTCTCCCGCTCTGTCTGTCCGGGGAGAGAGCAGCTTTTCAAATCTACTAGTCATACTATTCATCGATTTAAATAATATTTATATCGTTTTTTTAAAAAATAATAATATCGTTTTTTCCGCAATTTCATCTTCAAATACCTGAATGTCCGGCCGCTTATCGTGTTGTTGTTTTTGCATATTTTCTGTATGGAGGATGCAGCGAGATCCTCTCGTTTTGGGCGGACAGGAACGTGCACAATCTAAATCACATGCATGGAAATAATATCATGAGATGAAAGATGATCCTGCGGAGTTGTGGCTATGCATCTGCCCCCTCAGGATCCTTATATACCAATAACTGACTTCGGGTATAAGCTTGGTTACCTTGTCTGGGTTCCCGGGTTGGCTGGTCTAGGAACTGCGCTCGGCTAACCGTCCTCTGGGTGCGGATCCTTCGTAATCAATTGATCTGTGGCTGCTGCAGAAGCCAAGAGAGCACCTAAATACGGTATATCAATGTAATGCTTTCAGAATAAAGCGTTAATCAATAGTCGTCAGTGTCGAACGGAAGGCAACAGCAAGGGTCGACGCAGCAAGGTTCAGGGTGAAGGCGGAAGAGGGGTTGGCTGTTTTATAGGTGCCACGAAAGGGTGGAGCCACGAAAGAATACGTGGATGATTGGCACCCATAATCAATGAGGAATGGAAGAGTTTGCGAACGGGGATGAAAGGAGGAAGTCTGCAAGGCAGGGGTGTGCAAAATATTTTCGGTCTCTCATTTCCCAATGCACTCTCGCCGGCCAATGAAACCAAGACATCATTGTGAAATGTGAAACAAAAAGAGCTGTGTGAAATGGATCTAGACATCGGCTCCGCCCCCTTTTGATCAGCTCCAATTTAAACAAAATCTGCGCCACGCGCTTACAATTTGAATTCTAAATAAAATCGATCGATCTGCAATGTGTAGATCTCAGCAGCCTTTACGTACAGTAATGAGCTTAGAAAATTTCACGAACCGTATCTTACTCCAATTATACTGTGTGCTCTCAAACAACTATTTCTTGGCTTTGTACGCATTGTACATTGCGAATGGACATACCCATTTGATTTTTTTGATAAGGAAAATTAGAGTGAAGTGCTCATTTTTGTCGCCTAACTGTTAGATAGAGAAAAAGGCACCAAAAATGGTCAGGATCATAGCGTTCCTTTCTTCAATGCACTAAACGGCTGTGTAAACGGAGGCGAATTCTTGCGGAGGAATCATACATTCCGAATTTTTTTTCAAAAATATCGTAATATTTTATTGTCTATTTTGTTGTTGGCAATGTTTCATGTTATCGTGCGCTTCAAATGCTCAACAAAATAAATGTGCTGGTTAGCAAGCTATCGATTGGGGTGAGAAAGGGGGAAGAAGAGCAGTAGATCACTAGCCTTCTCCCGGTCCTCGAACTGTGGGAAAGGTCAGCTAAATGTAAGTGTAGAATGGAAAATATTCTCACGACTGTGTATCTGTAAAATATGCAACTGTGAGAATTATGCTCGGCGTTAAAAGAGCCATCAGCACCCCCTAAACCCTCATGTAACACATTTCTAGAGAATATAATTAAAGGCTTGTCTAGTTAGCGATTGATTCTTACGCGAACGGCTTATATAAAATATACAATTTGAAATGTAAGCTGTAAACGGAGAAAGAAAATTACGAACATGGTAGGCATAATGCTGAATATTAGTTGCGGCATGGTTAGGAAGTGGCGGGGATAGGAAAAGGCCGGGAGGATGCTAGTGATCTACTTATCCTCCTCCTCCCCCCCCCTCGATGTCTCGCCCCATGCACATTGAGCACATTGTGGTTGTTGAGCATTTCAAACGCACGATAATATGCAGCATTCCCAATATCAAAATTGACAAAAAAATTCAGGATGTATGGGCGTTCTTCCATAAGAATCCGCATCGCAGTTTACACAGCCGTTTAGTGCAGCGAGGAAAGGACCTTTATGATCCTGACCGTTTTTGACGCATCCTCCTCTACCTTTTTGGCGCCTGTTCCTCTCAATAACAGTTAGTCTACAAAAATGAGCACTTCGTTATTTTTTTCTTATCTTTTTATGTAAAAATGAAAATGGGCATTCCGATATTTCGCAATGCACATTGGCAAATTTAGCCTAGAAATTGTTGTTTGAAAACACACAGTAAAATTGGAGTAAAATATGGTTCGTAAAATTTTCAGGGTTCATGGCACAAAAAACAACTGCAAAGAACGATGATACTCATGATAATTTCCAAGATCTTTCAGCGATCTCGAAAACGTTTACTCCATTGTGCTCGATTTTGCTGCAAAAATTGCCTACTTTTGATCGCGAACATTTCCTTATTTGTTTGGAAATTGAATTTCAGCGACCGTCCTCTGCTTTGTTTTGCACCACATGCCACGAATACAGCAAACACTGAACTGAAGGCTGATAAATAGCGAGACCACGCCCCCTTTTTGATACTGTCACAGCATTCAGAATGTGGAGATATACCCTCCTCGCATTTATGATGTGTTTTCTGGCACTGCAAACGGAAGCCCTTTCATCGACCGGTTTCAGCACATTGATAAAAAAAGGTTCATTATTATATTTTCAGAAAGCAACACCCTGGAATATACTGAAATGGTTGAATCTTTGGAATCGACAACCATTTCTTCCGAAGCAGAACAAATTTCTGAACCTCAGGAGCTGTTGCAGTTTATTCTGCAAAAATGGAGTACGATCATGGAGGTACCAGTTCGAAAAATCGCCGTGATAAAAACAAAATTATAGACAATTGTTTTCAGAAATTCAGTAGCATCGGACAAACTGAAGGGCTCAGTGACATCGAAATCATTCGTCTTCGAGAAGTGGGAATTCATGCGTAACGTGACAGTTATATTTGTCAGGCAAATGTGAATATTATAAAATATTTTTACTCCTAGATCATTCTTCAAGAACAACCATCTATGTATTTTCGGATTTACATTACGATTCCGAGAGTCTTACGATCATATTTTTAGTTCAAGTGATCCAAAATATTGTCCGTGGTTCTCCTTCTTTCTATGCACACTTCATTTGTTTCTTCACTCTTGTTTTTTTTCTGAAAAAAAACATGACTATGCTGACTATAAAACTCAATTTTCGTCGTTGTACAATGAAAATCCGAAAGTATGGGGCCGTTTACGATACAATCGAGCAAAGGATGACAAAGCTCAACAATTTCAATTCTCAGAAAATCTGCTTTCTTATCTCTGCTTACCGATTTGGCTGAGTTTCTGAAGAATTACAGGCAAAAAAGGGTTATTGCATAATGATGCCGAAATCAATTACACATAGGCAGACGGACATGCAGACATATACATTGAAAACATAAAATTGAAGAGTAAAAGACAAATATTTACTGTCACACGGATACGCGTGCAATATCTTTATTGATAGAATAATTAACAATATCAGTCTTCGACGAAGTGGCACCATCGCAAACTTATCGAACCACTCGAGGCCTCATCAACTTATCGCAAGGGACTGAAATAAAAGTTCCGAGGAGGTTTCTTAACGTAAGATCACAGGTGAGGCCGGACACCGATATCTGAGATTCGAACCAAAACTGTTTTTCCACATAATATTACCCCATCACAAACACCTGAAATGGGGCGCAGCATCAAACTATAAAAAAAAAAGAAAATATGTCAGCTTTAAAAAAGTTGTGCAACATTAGGTCCATTTTTCTATTATATACTGACCTATCATGTAGAGCTCTTCGAGCTGATCTTTTTGAAAGAACATCATTTTTCGTCATTTTGTCGGCGAGTTATGAGCGTTAGAAAATTGCTGTCCTCGTGAGGTCACACACTCCCTTAGACTCTCTTTCACCTTGAGCTTGACATCGATTGTTGGGAAAGAACTCTGCAGTTCCGAAAAAATACGTGGATGATTGAGAGTCATAATCAATGGGGGGAATGGAAGAGTTTGCGAACGGGGATGAAAGGAGAAAGTCTGCATGGCTGGGGTGTGCAAAAAAATTTGATCTCTCATTTAGCAATGCTCTCTCGTCGGAAAGCGAAACCAAGACATCATTTTGAAATGAGAAACCAAGAGAGCATTGTGAAATGGGTGTTGACACCGCTGGCGCCGCCCACTTTTGATCAGCTCCAATTTTAAAAAAATCTGCGCCATGCGCTTACAATTTGAATTCTAAACAAATTCAATCGATATATTGCGTTTTGTGTAGATCTCAGCAGTACAGTGAACCTAGAAAATGTTACGAACCATATTATACTCCAATTAAACTGCGTGTTCTCAATCAACAATTTGTCGGCAAAATTTGCCACTGTGCATAGTCGCGAATTATCGACATGCCCATTTTAATTTTTTTATACAAAATGAAGGAAAACTAGAGTGAAGGGCTTGTCGACTAACAGTCAGTTAGAGAAAAGGGCGTTAAAAATTGTCAGCATCATAGCGTTCACTTCTTCGCTGCACTAAACAGGTGTGCAAGCGATGCGGATTATTGTGGGGGGACCATACATCCCGAATTTTTGAGAAGGCTAAGTGCATGCAAAACAAAGAGGGGAATCTTTGCAGACGACCCTATCCCACCGCAATGAGGAGTACTGTGCAAATCAGAGGAGAGCTGCACTGGCGCCTGTCGTTTTGAGAGAAAAATAGCAAAAGAATTTTATCCATTCCGTTTGGTGAGCTGTGAAGCAATACAACGTTTTTGATCAATGATCAGCATGAAAAATTCGTCTCTTCATTCCTCGTACTATCCCACCCCGAGTCCTTGCTAGTCCTTGCGTTCATTAAAAAAATTTGGGCTCTGGTCCGTTTTGGGTGTCCCATCAAAGTTTCCTGGTCCCAAAATAGTTTCCTGGTCCTTAGAAAGTTTCCTGGTCCCCGAATAGTTTCCTGGTCCCATAATCGGCCGATCAGGGCACGAAAAAGTTTCCTGGTCCCAGAAATAGTTTCCTGGTCCCAGAAATAGTTTCCTGGTCCCATAGTTTCTTGGACCCATCCAAAGTGGGTTGTCATTGAAAGGACGGTTCTATGTAGAAACATTGTTATGTGTATACGATGCAATTTATCTTTAGAATTAGTTTATTCTTTTCGTGAAATTCGAGGGTGGAGAGTTTGGAGAGTTTGAGGGGGTGACGGAGAAAAGAAAAGACATGAAGTAAGCGAGTGAGTGGCGATTTCAATGTAAAATGACGGAAAGGACGGAAAGGGCGGTAAGGAACATTTTTAACCCTCAACTAGTCACTACTTTCCTCCTCCCAGGGGATCGATATCTTTCTAACACCACATTGAGTTTGTGTACCGCAGGACAGGCCACCAAGCTCAGATTGGCAGTGTTCGCGGAATTTTCGCAGAGTCTCATAAGCTGCAGTTAGATTCTTTTCGGACTTAACATGGAACTGGTAATGAGTGCACGTGACACTGAGAAGAGGAATTACATCGTAAAAACAATGTTTCTACATAGAACCGTCCTTTCAATGACAACCCACTTTGGATGGGTCCAGGAAACTATGGGACCAGGAAACTTTTTCGTGCCCTGATCGGCCGATTATGGGACCAGGAAACTATTTCTGGGACCAGGAAACTATTTCTGGGACCAGGAAACTATTCGGGGACCAGGAAACTTTCTAAGGACCAGGAAACTATTTTGGGACCAGGAAACTTTGATGGGACACCCAAAACGGACCAGAGCCAAAATTTGTTTGTCATCGTGTTGCTTAGTCCGAATTTTATTCGTAGTAACTATAAATTCATAAACTTGGGCACCCGGCGTCATTGTTCACGAAGAGACCGGGCGATAAGGTAACACGATACGGTAAAAATTAGCTCTTCGACTGTGGTGTTTTTTCTCGATTCGATTATTTCTTGTGTAAAGGAAGTATTCAGTAGCGCGTGATAACAATTTGGGACAATAATACAAGGAAATTGCGCTCTCGGGATAGATTTCTCTCATGTTTTGTATGCCGATTGTGCGCTGAATTGGATAGCGATGACGGGGTGCGTATAGAGTAAGGAGAATGAGAGAACAAAGTTTGCGTGAAATTATGTTTTTCAAACTAAAATATTTTGTATGAGAGAATGGTATGAGAAGATGAGAATACAGCGCTCGAACGCGGTTGTCATCGGATGTGATCAAAGAATAGCTGTTGTCTTGAGAGCTCTAATCTTGCAGCTATTATCACAGACATAGAAAAAAATTAATTCACAGAAAAATGGATATAAGAGCATCGATATTATTCGCCACTCATGGGTTCACAAATATAATTTATAAAAATGAACATTAATTGAATAAATCTCCTAGTAGGTTCATCATGGTTAGAAGTCCTGGTGAGTAGAGCGAAGCGCACTGAAAAGATGTTTGCGTAGATCAAGTGATGCGCGTTTGATGCACGCCTCTTCATTAATGTCAATGCATAAGCCATTCGCATAGTTAACAATGGACTGTCTACTCCGCAGTCTTATCTGCCTAACTATGCGTTATTTATAGCACTCATACGACCACTCGCGCCATTTTTTATCTCTTAGCCACTCAATCGTCACTCGATGCGCTCGAGAATCAAGAATGAGGGATTTCGGGACTTACACAATGGCTTCATTCCTCACGAGTTTGAAGCAACCGGCGTGGTACACAAACGCGATCAAATTGAGGTACACTATGACCATGAAGAAAAAGAGCCAGAATCTGAAGTAATATTTTGGAAAATGAGGCAAGTTTTCAGAAAATACTCACAGAATTCCCCAAATATCATAAAACGGAAAGACCCAAGTGAGGAAAATTGTGAATGTAACGATGAGATTGATCGTGATGACGGCCTGAAGTGAAAAAGGTGAGATGACGCATAAAGTTGATCGCACTGACCTGAAGTATAATGGCCGGAATGATCAATATTGGTCTTCGCCCACAAGATCCGAGAAATACGAATCCGCACGCTATTAGTGAGAGGGCCGCTATGACAGTCTGAAAGCAAACAGCATTCCCATAGATCAATATGCAGCCCAAAGAATGGTTGAGTCGCAGGAAATGATGGTTCCGATTAATATCAATTTTGTTTATTTACAGTTGCTTCCACCACATTTTACGTTAATATCATCGCGCCTCGGGCGAAAATAAATAATCACGTTATAATTTCGAACCTGATCGATCTGATAGTAGAGTGGGACGATGAGGTGAAATTTCGTGACGGGAAACCAGAACCAAACGCCGAAGAAGCCGCCTTGAATGAGGACGAGTGTAGCACATACTTGTGAGGCTACCTTCAAGTGAAGTTTGTTAAAAATCAAAATCTTTTGAAAAATAAACAAAAAAAAAATTTCAAATGTACCGTTGCGCTGCAGCAGCAAACTCGAGGCGTAAGGAAACGATCGTGCCAGACGGCCATAGTCGGTGAAGGTGATGAGAAAAACTAGCGATTCTCACTGAGAACTAGCGGAAAATGATCCATACAGAAGATAAGTCGCGGAATACGTCTCAAATCGTGGGCAGACGAGACGTCGATAAGGCGAGTGTTATCTTTATGGAGGAAAAGTTTCCTGCTCTTTTGATCTTATCAGTCAGGAAAATCGAGATGATTCACTGATATCACTTTACCTGTGCTTATAGCGATCAAACATTGTTGTCTGAAAAAAAGAAAGATGAACATGATGCGCATAATTTTGTTCTTGTATATAGTAGAACGCACAGAACACATACACATCAATCGCCCCCCCCCCCATGCATATTTGAACTCATTCTGAAACTCATCATTGTGTATCATCGTCATCATTCTGTGGGCGGAAGAGATTAGAAGCGCAATCATGAGAAACTACGATAGACTCGAGTGAAGTTGATAATTCCCCCGATAACATGCGAGGACAAGGGTTGGACAATCTTTAATGGAAAAACACTCGAAGAATTCGGTGTAGCACCAATCGCATGTGTTTATAAGCGTGACCCGTGAGGCTCTCGAAGACCCGCCTCCTTCGATAATATGCAATTACAGTCAGAATATAGTATACGGTTTATTGTTGATGGCGTAATGCATTAAAGACTCAAATGGAAGTAAACGCATCGCTTTGCGGGCCTCTTCGGCCTACGTATTCCGGCCGTTTGGCTTGACAATTGCCGATGAGAAGGTGGGGAAGAGCGCGCGCGTGAAGCGAGGAAGGGTCACCCGATATCTGGCAATTGTTCACTTTAGTCAGAGTATTTTTTTGTTTTGCGATATCGAATGATATGCCCGAGAGCGCGACTTCGACAATGAAGAATCTGTCTTCTGACTGTCAGAGAGCGGGCAGAACGAAGACGAGCCATAATTTCTCGCCTCAAATCCCATTTGGCGAACCTTGGGACAAAGTAGAAAATGAGGACTGGGTCGATGAGGGGCAGAAGCTGTGCCGATGCAATCGCTAACGTGCCCAACTCACCCAAAGCAATGTCTGCAATATTTAAAAAAATTTTTTTGAGAACCGGTTAAGTAAATTGTATGATACATAGTGTTCATGCCACAATTTTCCTTCCGCTTTTTTCTGCCGTGATATATCAGTAATCATACGGCTGCAAGCTGTCAAGGCATCCTCAGCCGATCTTTGACATGCGAAATGATATTCAATGAAGAGTATGTGCGGCTAAATTGGCGAGACAGTAAGCACTACAAGCGACGAGTCGCCTCACTTGCGCGATTCCCGCACGATACGCGTGATGCAGTAGGCGATGATGGCAGCGGACGTGATAAGTTGGCCGCCAACGAAGATCATCCCGCCGATCGTGTGCAATTGCCACACTTTCTCGCCGTCGCTCTTCCCCGGAAGCTGCGTGGGTTCGATTTATTACCTCAAGAACTCAACATGCAAAAATATTTGTTCATCATATAAAACCAAAATGAAAGAAAGCTAACTGATTCGTAGTAGGGCTACAAACATCAAAAAAACGTGATGCGGTTTCAAGAGCAATTACTAATTGTACGCTTTTACGGGCTATCTGAGGGAAAAAACAACTGCTGTTGCTAACTAACCCAGAAAGCCATCACGAGAAAACCGGGCTTGTTCGCTGCTTCAAGATTTGCGCCGAAAGATTCCTGCAATGATCGCTTCCTCACCATTGCGAGGACAACTACTTCTCAGTATCTCTACGATAAACAATCCAGAAATGCTGGGACCGTTATGGACGGTCCGAATGCGAGCCGATATTCGTCGAGCGGTCGAAAGCACCACATCGTTACTAGCGCTATTGATCCTCAATTATCTCCATTCGCGGCCGTTCGATTTCTCTGAGGGTCAAACGGTAACCGACCTGCACTCAGGAAATCGGCAACTAGAGCGATGAACACCCAAACGCGTACTGAATTCATCCGCTGAGTCCACACCAGCCAGCTAGGACTGAAATTGAAACTATTTTGAGGTTATTCCACAAGCTAAAAGGAATTTGATGGCATCACCTGCACAGTAGCACAAAACGGTAGATGTAGTGAAAGGCGAGAAGGATGAATGTCTGGAAGAACATGAACAGCCACGCGACCACTGCAATACTTTTGTTTGGTGACCGATTTGGAGATTTAGGATTTATTGTTAGGTCTCACCATCTGACAGGACTGGTCACCAACTTTGCTTGCCGAGAATTGCCAAACACTCACTCGTCCAGAAGCCAATCGAGGTGGGCATGCGAAGGAAGCGCAGCGGGACGACGATGAAACCGAATTCCGTGAGATATCCAACCTGTTAGAGTGAAGGGAGTATTAGCAATGTGTTCTTAGCAAAAGTATCTGAAAATGGGATGAGAAGAAATTGAGCAAAAATTAAGTTTCCCAATATTGCATTTGTTACTAGTGCAGTCTCACCGGGTATGTGATGGAATGCATGAGCGAGATGCAGACATCGACAGCAGCAAAGGACGCGATCAGCCAGCGATAGTGACCGACCTGCATGACGCTTTGATTTAAATTACTGACAACATCACAATTTTTCCAGAAACAAAATCCTGCTAACATGACGGATCCGCGTTACGATGAGATTGTAGATGAGAACTGCGTTCAATGCACAGGAGATGAATGTAGTGAGGTAGGAAAAGATCTGGAATTGTTCTTGAAATTTTCTTCTTTTTCGCGCTATCTCTCGTCCGCTAGAAATACAGGCCCCCGTGTGAATTTTGAACAGAAAACCAAACATTTAGAACAGAAACTCACATGATAATAGTGGCCGCCAACCATTACGCCGATCAAGCAAATATGGCAGTATTTATGCCACAATTTCCAACGTGTATTTTCTCACAATCAGTGGTTTTATACCAGTAATCATAAAGGCTGCAAACTGCAAAACGACAAACGACTGCAAACACAATATAAAGGAAGGAAACGGAACGTATCATGCACATTTCCCATGGGATGCAACCTAATGGCATTAACATACATATCATTAATGCTCCGATCTTTATATCGTGGGCTTGCATTGTATAGTAGCAAAAAACGAAGTAATGCGGATCATCGAATTGCATCTTGCATACTCTCACTGCACCACCGTCTGCATATTAAAGCAGCCCGTTGACTTTTTAGTGTTCATGTTGCTTTCTAGATCTCCGTGTTCCGGAACTTGCTTTGCATAAAATTGAATATTTACCACATTGAAAACCGATAAGACGCTAAAGCAATATACCAAAAAGCTGAAGCAAGCTAAAGACGCTAAAGCAGGAAAAAAATTCGTAAAGTGGCAAGGGATAAGATTTGTTTTTATCATGACTAATGATAAGAAACAAGACATCTCATTCCACTCACAATCCTTTGTTTCCCTTTCATCGGGTGCGATAGTGAGCAAACACACTGATACAATAACGGCCATTCGGTCGGAGAATGATGCAGAGAATGAGAAGTATTTATCATTGAACAGATTGACGATCTTTATTTCGATGAACAGGTTATTTGGGCGAACCAGAAATGGGCTAGACGTTGATTGTTCATCGCCAGCTCATGCGTGATTCGTCTGGTGTAGTATGATGTTTCTGGAATATTTCATTACAATCAATATCTATTTCGAGATTCGCTGACCTCTGCTTCAGTTTGAGACTGTTGTAGCAGCAGAGATAGCCGTAAGTGAAGTACACTGACAAGAAGAAGGACAAGATGTAGAGCACGATGAAGTAACTGAAGGAAAAGGTTTTGCCTAACAGAAACTTCATTTTTCTAGTAATATATCACGCCTTTCGCGTAAAAACGTATACAAGTCGTTAATATTTGGTACAGCAAAAAAAACATGATGTGAGATTTCTTTTTTTTTGGGTTGCATATTGGTCGGGGACATCCCAAAAAAAATTTCAGACCGATTGGATCACTCTCGGCTGTGCAGCACCTTGCTGCAGCTTTCAATTGCCGATTTTTCAACCCTTCATATCTCTCCTTAAAATAAGTTTTCATGAAAAGTACAAAGTAGAGAGTGTACCTTATTTTAAGTGTTCTTGATGCGTGACAACTTTTTGAAGTTATACCATGTGCGTAATTTGCATATTTCGATAATTTTTTTCTTATTTATTTTTTTACTCTTTGACCTTTGCTTTACAGTGAGATTTTATTGCAGAATCTAGTAGAGCATATCTTGAGGTATCGCCCTGTATTTTTTTCAATTTTTATTTCGAGACCTTACTCGAGTTATGATTAAAATAAGGCCGCGCGCATCTTTATTCTNNNTGACGAATGAAATGTATGGGGGGGGGGGAGAGGGAGGGAGGGAGAGGATGATATGAAATGTGATGGTGGGAGAGGGTGAAAAAGTGAAATAAGACATAAAACCTATTTAACTCACAAATTGTGAGATATTTCGGTGATTTAATGTAATTTAATATTATTGTTTTATGTTTAATTATTTTTTGAAGACTATTAATACACCGCCTATTTTAAGCTGATATCACATTGATTTGTCATGAAAAATCATCGCCATCCTTCGGAAGTTGGAGACCGAAGAAAATTCATTGATTTGGAGTCATTAGCATGTGATGTGTCGAGGTATTCAGTGGAATTGTACTCTTCGTAAATTGCTGGAACAGTTGCAAGCCTGTGCAAGAGGCACCCTCGAATTGGACTGGAAAGATTGGACTTTGTGAACTGAATAACCTCCAGGAATTGTTGTACTTTCGTGCCAATGGTGCAAAGGTTTCATCAGAGGTTTATTAATGTGAATATTTATCACAGCTCTTCTGAGATATCGCAGGTACCCCTTGACAAAATGTTCAAAGTGTTTCGATTCGGGCCAAAATTTCAGGGTTCATGCATCCATGGACCAAGAATATATGGCTAACTTGAATAGGCCATAAAGTCATTCGTGCCCTCAAACCAGCTCCGGAGCGGTCGGATTTTCGAAAAATCATAACTTCCTTTAAAATTGAGGTAGACAATTTTTGAAAAGCGGAAAATGATCGGTACGAAAAGGCGAAAAAACTCACTTTTTGACTTGAAAGGATTCATCAAATTTGAAATTATGAAGCTAAAAATACGATTTGTTCGACCACAAAAGTGACCACCGTGAAAAATTTTCTCATCAATACATAAAAATTTATGCCATTTTCGGATTCTCCGTTGAATTCTGGTAAAGTCCTCAAAAAATTACGGGAATCGAAGACTATACATTTTTGTTATATAGCTTCAAAGAGAGCATTTTGCGTGTTTTTGGCAATTAGCCTTCCTTGACTCTAGTCGGAAATCACCGATAGAGGGGAAATTTCGTTCTCATTTCGTTTACTATTTTTAAATAATGTTATTTGAGTCTTTTCTGAGTCATTGGTTTATTTGATTTCATAATAAGCTGATCAGGAGGCGAAAATATCAACTTCAGTCAATTTGATGCTCTCAACCTCACGTTTCGCCCACATACCTCACTAGTTCTTTGAATGTATCGCTCTCTTACAAGTCCAAGGAATCCTCTAAGATGTTCCACAGCGTGGGCAAAACGAGGGGAAGGTAGGAGGAGACGGAATGATAGGGATTCATTCAAGATAACATAGGTATCGCGAGAGAATGTTGCAAAAATGAGCCCTTTGAGAACAACTTGTAAAATATTGTTCCGATTTCGACCAAACTATATTGGGGGAATATGCTAGGAACACTGTTTCGAAAAAAAAAAGAATTTTGTCCCAGTGATATAAATGATATCTTGTTAAACATTGAATCACCGAAATATCTCACAATTTGTGAGTTAAATAGGTTTTATGTCTTATTTCACTTTTCACCCTCTCCCACCATCACATTTCATATCATCCTCTCCCTCCCTCCCCCCTCCCCCCATTCATTTCATTCGTCGCGAGAGGCGAGTGGAGCGGTGTGGATAGGAGAGAATAAAGATGCGCGCGGCCTTATTTTAATCATAACTCGAGTAAGGTCTCGAATTAAAATTTGAAAAAAATACAGGGCGATACCTCAAGATATGCTCTACTAGATTCTGCAATAAAATCTCACTGTAAAGCAAAGGTCAAAGAGTAAAAAAATAAATAAGAAAAAAAATATCGAAATATGCAAATTACGCACATGGTATAACTTCAAAAAGTTGTCACCCAGCAAGACCACTTAAAATAAGGTACACTCTCTACTTTGAACTTTTCATGAAAACTTATTTTAAGGACAGATATGAAGGGTTGAAAAATCGGCAATTGAAAGCTGCAGCAAGGTGCTGCACAGCCGAGAGTGATCCAATCAGTCTGAAATTTTTTTTTGGGATGTCCCCTACTAATATTCAACCCAAAAAAAATGAAATCTCACTTCATGTTTTTTTGCTGTACCAAGGTTGTGTACGATTTTACGCGAAACGCGTGATATTCTCCCTGAAGGCCATCCTTACGTGATTCCGAGACCAGTCAGTGACGCCCACATGGTCACCATGAAATAGATGCCACCTCCAATGATGGATATTGAATTGAGTATCTGGAATGTAGAGGAGTAACATTTTAAAACTTTTTTTTTAAGAACTGGATCAACAAGAGTTCTAAGTTCTAAATGACCCAATTTTAAAACATGAGT
Organism: Pristionchus arcanus; assembly: GCA_900490705.1. Classification (NCBI taxonomy): domain Eukaryota; kingdom Metazoa; phylum Nematoda; class Chromadorea; order Rhabditida; family Neodiplogasteridae; genus Pristionchus; species Pristionchus arcanus. The sequence goes on from LS485920.1 coordinate 87,153, forward strand.
TAAAAATGAACTACCCGCTCTTGAATTCATACTTGTCCTTTGTGTACGAAGATAATTAAGTTTTTATTTTTTTAAATCATACATGATAATTTAATGGCATTTATTGCAGATGTGTGAAAACGATCATGCTTCATTGCTTCACGTGTCAACAAAATTGCATAAATTGTATACCTGAATGACGATGGTCGGAAGGACGAATGCGGGTCGCTTGTTCTTGCAGCCATAGAGAACGAGACCGCACGCCACAAGTTGAACCAGCACGACCACAGTCTGTAATAGAGCTCGAGAAATGATACCGCCGTCTCTTCATTTTGCACACTCTCTCGCCCGCTCGGCCGACGAGAGAGTGTGTGAAATGAAGAGACGGTTGTATCATTTCTCGAGCTCTAGTCTGTAACTAACACTTTTTTATGACGTAGAAAAGCCAAAATCACTGAAATAAATGCTCCAGACAAATCCTGGTAAATTTTTGTTCTGGCACGCTTATTTTTAGACGCCTCGTTGAAAGATGGAGGATGAGTTTGCAATAAAGGATCGCCGTCACTTAATTTCACACACTCTCTTGACCGGTCGAGTGGTGAGAGAGTACGTGAAGTGAAGAGACGGCGACCTGTATTGCGCTCTCTAATGCATACGATAGAAACACTCGCCTGGAAGAGATTGAAGACGAGGTCGTCGACGAGAAACCAGTCGGAGAGCATCGCAAGCCCGCCGATTATGATGGTGAGTATGGCGAACGATTGGGCCGCGCCCTGTCACAATGGTTATTGCAATAAATCAAGAAACCTTATTGTTTGCTGTTCCTCCATTTCGTTTCCGCTATTCTGTTTGAGTAACAATGAGCAGAAATGAAACATTATTATTGGAATAGAAAAACAGGTGTGCGCTTGATTATGTAACATACACAGACAAGCTGGTGTTGATTGAGGAGAGGGCAATTCTTCACCCCCAATTTCTAACAGAAACTCACGGTCGGCGAGCAGCAGCAGATGCGCGTCGCTTGGAACATGGAGGACGAAGCGGGGGTACGATCCAGCTGAGCGGGGGCTTCCTGGCGGGCGATGATACAATGGCTTGCGCGCCATGGCCGCTTATATACTCGAGGGAGTGAGGCGCGCCCGATGTAGCCGAATCGAATCACGCATTTCGCAATAGCCATGTCTACCCGCGAGCGAGCATTGGATGAGAGGGACCGTTACACTATTGCACAGCCGAGATATCGATCGTCAGAGGGGGCGGATATGACACGGGTAAACTGCGGGATGATCGCATTTGCAGTGATGTGTAAGATAGCACACCAGAGTGGCGCCAGACTGTGACGGGTACCGTTTTCCGCGGATCGATTCGTAACCATTCGGCCTCGGAATTTTTTTATAAACGCTCCTTTCATCAGGTGGCTGATTTTCGGAAATCTCCCCCAGTGAAACAAAATCCAGAGTGAATCTTGTTTCGCCGCATTGTTCAGGGTAGTTAACTAAAAATATTTCTTCTTTTTTTCAACCCGACCCGCACGTCGACCAATGGTTTCGATGGGTCTGTTTTGTTTCTACAATTTGCATGCGGCCTCCGATTCTGACATCTCAAACTTGAATAATACAATTTAAAATGCTGGAGCTCTAATGGCGAAGATGCGAGACAGATGGCAAAATGTCGACCCCTTTTCCTTCATTAACGATCGTAAAAGATTTGTGACTGTGCACATCGTCATACCTTTGATTACTATTCCTTTTGAAACTTTTTGAAACGTTATCCAAGACCTTCACCTGAGCAATTATTTCATAGTTGAACGATTCCTTGTATCATGAAAACAAGAAACGTTATTCGAATGTTTCTACTTTCACAGAGCGATTTCAACAACAAACAATATCGCTAATGGATTTTTGTTTGTATTTTCTGTTTAAAGTATGTGGTTTATGCATACTAGTTTCTTCATTGTCGCTCAGTTGATACAGGTCGGATGAGAACTCATGGAGGAGAAAGACAACGGTTATCTCGGAGAACATATTGCGAAATGTTTCTCTTCCGGCATAGTCAGAGCAAGCAAATTCCAATCACACTGCTTATTGGGTTTTTGTGATGCGCTCCTTTTGCCACATCGGAAGGTGAGCGTACGCGCAACTGAGATAGCGTTATCATAATGACACTGATTTGGAAGCGGCCCCAGCGAATTCTATTTGATGTTTTATCAGGGAATTCTCAGAATACGCGTAAACGTAATAAATGACAAAAGCATAATTTATAAAAAGAAAGTACAATTTTCAAGACGACGACGAATACAGATATCTTCTCGAAACTATGGAGTATTGAATTCTTGATTGCTCCAGTGCATTTTTCTCATTGCGCCTCGCAGTATTGTCGAACATTGCATCCATCCACTGGACCAGTGTCAGGCGGAATCTATAATTTATTTAACTTTTAGGGCTTTGAAAAATGTTTCCTGACCTGCTAACCGACAGGATGATCAGTATAGGATCGAGTGCGGGGAAGAGTGAGATCAGAAGAGCACACAAATCTCCAGTGTCCCCAACGGGAATGCCGAAGACCGGCAGCGCAACGATTGCGGAGAACGGCACAAAAGAGAAGAATAGCGGAATCGACAACTGAAATTGAAACGTGACTCATAAGATGTGAGCCTGGTTGCATCATCTCGGTAACCATACTGCACACGAAATGGAGAGACAGCGAGCCCAATTGCAAAACGTAAAAATGAATGCCAAACCTGGAGAAGAAGTGCGCGAAAGAGCTGAATGTGCACTCGACGAGCTACGATGTTTATCGCACTGAAACCAATAAATTCATCTAAATCATGATGTCAAATTAGACCGTTGCTGACGAAATATTCCGATAATTTTGTAGATACACACGGCCGATATCAAATTTGCATGACCACCAACAGAACCGGCGGCGAGAATGATAAAAATTGCTTTATAATTTACGTCCGAATTTTCGTCCTGAAAATAAACTGAACTTTTTTTTTTTTCCTTTTTTTTTATAGATAATATTCGTAATTTACTTACGATGTATTCCACCGCTCCCACGTTCACTAGCGATTTGATCGGACGATGTTCATACACGGCTAGATAGCCTCGGAAACGCTGTGAGATGCCCAATGTGACTCTGCGAACACAGATTTCTGATATCAACTTTTCACAGGACAAATACGCACACTCCGTTTGACAGATATGCAGTGAACATGTGGTAGAGCGTCGCATAAACAACGAAGAAGATGAAGAAGCGGTGAAAGTTTTCCTTCACAATAGAAGGCCTTCAAAAAGTGAGTAATTGTTGCTATTCATTCAATACCTCGCCAGGGACAGATACCGATACATAAAATGTATCGCAATCAGGAAAAACGGAAGGTAGAATGTCGTTGAGAACAAAACAATTGAGTTTCGCGCTAGTAATCCTGTACCGAACAAGCATCCATAACCGTAGTAAATAAAGCCGTTTTCAAATAGCGCGAACATATGAAAACAAAGACATACATTTAAAAAAAGTAAAATTTGCTTACCGGAACATACCACAAATGTAGAATCGATATGCCAATATCGGCTAGGGCAAATATAATCAACAGTATTCTATAGTTTCCAAGCGCGTTACTGTTTCGATGAATTAATAAGATCAAGAGGAGAGAATTCGCGCACAGCGATACAGTTCCGGTGGAATAGAGGAAATACTTTGAAAAGATATAGAGAAAATATATAGAAAGACAAACCTTGTGCACAGTTATTGGGATGGCCATATTATTTGAGATATTACGAGATTGGAAATACTCTTCGATTTATCTGTATGAAAGAGAGTGGAAGAGCGTATATTCTTCGAAGACTCTTCTATTCATTCTAATCGTTATTCCCTGAGGACATCCGTATGCTAAAGAACCAAATATTACACACGTGCTCATTTATTGATATTGATGCAAGGTAGAATGTGATAAAGCTTTGCAGATTTATTAAAATATTCTTAATATCATTTCACAATCAAATTAATGTCATGCAAAATCAAGTTGCACCGCGTTGCGGTCATTGCCACTTCGGTTAATGATCGTCATACTATCGTCGTCCTTTCGTTTGTCATCATTCGATACTTCAGCACTCATTACCGTTAAAGAAGGCGTCCCACGAACCAAAATTGGTGGGTCTCACAGCGGAGTTATTGCGTCTGTAAGAAATTACGGTAGGTAGTTGGAATTTTGCCAAAAATTCACCGTTTCGCAGAAGTGCGGGTTTATTGATCTTTTCTACATTGTTATTTAATTATTTTGTCGCATTTTTGTGTTTCGAACCAACACTACTAGTGGCTGGACCTTTGGCCGTTGTTATTATCTCGGTTATACCGCTAAATAGCTTGTAAATTGCTGTAGAACAACCTTTCACTGGTTTCCTAATTATTTGCCTCGTTTTCCATGTTCCTAGCTTGTCGCAGGGCATTATTCAGTTCGTAAGTGGATCAGTTTCTCAAATTGTGACCACAACTCGGTGATGCAAATCACAGTATAGCTAAATAATAGGTTACTTACCGTTCATGTTCAATATTTCAGTTCGCTCCACTTCGCGACCATGTTTCTCCGTTGTCGTACCACAATTTAGTGACAAATAACACCCAGTTTGCCAGGCTCGCTGCCGATGATCATATTGCACTCCAATCAACTCGATAAATCTAATTTGATATATTTACGATTTTTAGAATCAATGGAACACAGTTATCTTGAGTATAACACGTAAATGATGCGCTTTTCACTGAAATTGTGGTTTAATTCGGTGTGATATGCTGCTCCAGGCTCGCTGCCGATGATCATATTGCACTCCAATCAACTCGATAAATCTAATTTGATATATTTACGATTTTTAGAATCAATGGAACACAGTTATCATGAGAATAACACGTAAATGATGCGCTTTTCACTGAAATTGTGGTTCAATTCGGAGTGATATGCCGCTCCAGGCTCGCTGCTGATGATCATATTGCACTCCAATCAACTCGATAAATCTATTTAGATATATTTACGATTTTTAGAATCATTGGAACTGTCGTATTATGAGACCCCGCCCCTTTGTATCGCTTCATTCCTTAGTTGTGTGGTGATCAGGAATAAAGGGATGTGACCTCAAATCGCGCTCTCGTTTCCCCTTTCACTTTCACTAACTCCTAGTTGGAGCAAACCTCTTCCTACTAGTACTTCCGTCGTAGTGATTCAGTCGCCTAAAGACTCTCTTCTGGTTGCCTTTATGAAGAGCGGCACCTAAGCTTTGGTTGGGAAGCTTAGAGAATAATACCGTAGCTCGGATACAGTACATGGAGGTACCCTCTGGAGGCTAGTAGCAAGAGTAACCGTGAAGAAGGAAGGGCCCCCCTTCGAACGGAAATCATGTGAAAACTTCTATGTGGAGTAAGTGAGTTATACCATTCTCAGATCATAGACAAAAATCTAGTCATTTATGAGACCTAACTTGAGATTACTCTAACTCATATCTGTCTATTCGTTGGTGAATTTTTGTCGCATTTTCATTTCACAGACGGAACGGAATCTGAAAGTCGAAATTGAGGTGTTCAGAGCGCCTAAATGTTAGATGACGTTGGAAATTCCCTCCTGAGTGACTTGAAAATGTGGTCGAGACCTAAATCTGATTTTAGTGATAGAACTGTTCTTGTTTGTGTCGTATTCTGAACATCTATAATCTGACAGATGTATCAGACGTAGGGACGTGCCTAACTTTGTATGTATAATGATTGAATGAGGAACCATGATGATCTAACCTCCTATCAAAAGCAACCGGTCGATCATGGCTTCACAATACAATCGAATGGATGTCACTAACTTGCAGAGATCTGAGAACCCTTGCACAGTCGAAATTACTGGATATTTATTAACCCAATCGAGGCACGATCTCTATGTTACTCATTGTGATATTGAATTGTAGTGTAAGAGAGCACGCGAGAGGATAGGGATCCCCCTACTCGCAACAGTAATTCCCCGATTGGAGTAAGAATAACTCACAGCACACACAATTAGCACCCCCCTCCCCCCCACCTCCCCCACACAGTAGTCTTTTATCCTTACTCGTCCTCTTTGCTTCTTCCCCATTTTCTTCCCTCTTTCTTCTTCCCATCCCTTCTATGTCCCCCTTCCCTCCTTCTATTTTCCCCCTGGACAAGATCCTCCATTCTGATGGAGTGTAATAGAATAAGTTTCCTCCTATCACAAGGAGAGTATTTGAATAAGTTTCCTCCTATCACAGGGAGTGTATTGGAATAAGTTCCTCCTGTCAATGGGAGTGTATTGGAATAAGTTCCTCCTGTCAATGGGAGTGTATTGGAATAAATATCCCGTTTCGAGAACGGAGCATCCAAACTAAACGAAGCTACAATAACAATGTTTCTGAATCATGTTATGATAGTCATCACGGATATCTCATGATCCCATCTTGTCGACCTAGAAAGATACCCCCTGGAAGGGATACCCTGTGGTGACTCCCACTGAGATCGTATCAGATTCAGAAAGGGAGAAATGAGGACAATCCGAAGGACAAACAACATTTCTAAGAACAAGATCCTCCCCTTTTCGAGAACGAAACCAGATCATTCCCATCTTCTGCACCGTTCGCAACCATACAGTTGCGGCCCAGAAACTCATTGCGCGCTCCCGATCGTTATTCTTCATTCATTCCATCCGCCTTAAGACCCTCTAGAATAAGAGAGACAGCTAGTAATTTGGTTAGGAGCGTCTCCCTCGAATCGATCTCCAGTCTAGGAGACTCTGGTCTGAGGGAGCAGCTCAGATCAGCTACTCAGTATATCAAAGAGACACCCAAGCGAGTAAAATCACTGCTTTCCCGAAAACCATTGGAAATTCAAGACGAGTATCCTTCATCTGTCGTATCGTATCCCACACCCAGATCATCTAACCGCCCATCTCGTCCTGAAATCGAAAACACTCCTCTTCATTCATCCATATCCGAGTCTCAAACAATTGTACCTAAGGAAACTAGATTCTCTACTCCTCAAAACCGTTTCCCGTCATTCCTCTCTCCTATTCCTCCGCAGCAAACATCTTCCCATTCTCAGTCTATTCAATCTCAGCCAGAATCGGCATTCCATTCTCCCTCTCACGTATCTGTCACGAATAAGTCGAATAAGCAGAATAAGGCACCTTCCCCAAAAGGAAGAGATATCGTGGAAAGAGAATCAGAACAAAGAGTTCATCCAATTCGAGAGAAGACCATTCAGTTCATGAAAATGGACTTATTACACAGACCAGAAATCATGCTTTCCTTCCCGATGTGCACTGGCGATGGCCCTATGGATGAGTATTTCGCTCAATGGGATATCATAGCCAATGCACTCGGAGTTGACAGGCAAACATCGTTTCGCATCTTACCAGCGAGACTATCTGGTAGAGCTCTTCGAGCGTATAAGCAACACATAGAACACGATGACTCGATATACACTTGGCAAGGATTAGTGGATGCATTGACTATGAGATTGACCACCGATGGATCACAAATGGCAGCGAAAAGTGGACTTGCTATGAAGAAGAAAGAAAGAGAGACATTGGACGAGTATGCAACCAGGGTCAGACGACAAGTGTCGCTGGCGTATCCTGATTTCATACTCGACCATAAAGAGAAAATAATGGTAGATAAATTTACCGAAGGAGTACCATTGGCACTCAGCAGAAAATTGTACCAAAAGAAGTTCGAAGATCTGAACAGCGCACTTGAATTCGCTGAACAAATGGAAACATTAAATGCCGTGCATGGAAAAGCTGAACTTGAATCGAGATTGAATGATCTAGTGTCAGTCATGGAAAAGAAACTACAGATTGATGAAAAGAAAGAGGAAGAAAAGAAAATTGAAGAAGTTCATGCTATCCAATACAATTACAACAACAGAGGCAATAGAAACTGGAACGATGGATATCAGAATTATCGAGGAAATCAATACAGAGATCAATACAATAGAGGAAATCGATTCCGAGGAAATCAGAGAGGCAATCACTACAATAATCGTGGTAATTTCAACAACAGAGGAAGATTCAGAGATCAGAATTCGTACAATAACTCGAACCAATTCCAAGGACCATATCAGACCTTCAATCAGGAATACAATGAATATCAAGACAATAGACAGCCAGAGTACAATGAGTATGATGGAAGAAACGTTCATTATGAAGATGATCAACAATACGGAAGATCATCATCTAGTGGACGAAATTCACCAAACTTCGTGAATGCCATAATTCTCGTAGCATGTTTATCCCTTATATTCATTCCCCAATCAGCTGCTCAATTCTTCCAATGTCCCGAGACAGAAATTGTGTCGGCTCTATTCGTAATGCCATCACAGTCCTCAGTTCGATCATGCAATGCAATCCCCTTATTGTCTCACAGATCATTCGGTAGAGTCTATAAGGAATTCGGAGATGGTCAAGCGAACATGTTCGCGTGTAGTGAACAAGTAGTTCGTACTTGCATTTCCTCAAAGTTTATGATATTCGGAGTCGAGACTGAGACAACAACAGTGGAAAGATGGATTGAAGTAGATGAATGTATTAAGATTGAAGAGACTAAGCAGAGTGATTATGGACCGTTGAAGGAAATCAAAACTGGAATATTTCGAACTGAAATCAATAAGACTCAAATATCTATCCCATCCCATGGACCCCAATGTTTCAATCAACATCATATGCTTCTACAATATGGCAAAATTACAACGCTATCAGACACTATAGTTTCGAGTTTGGGATCAGCGGCAAATTGTGTGTTAGCAGATCATTCATGCAAGACGCCCAATAGAACTTTGGTGTGGAGTACAGCTGAATTGAGAGATAGATGCCCTTCTTTCCTTGGATCATATGAAATATTACATAATTCGGAATATTTCATAATAGAAAAATTGAATATGATACTTAGAAGAGAAGAGGAAAGAGCAAATTATGAATGCTTTGACGACGAAGTTATGCACATGAATGATGGAATATTCATTGAGATGGTGGAATTGAATGGAAAAGAACAAAATGGAATTAAAACAACGAAAAGTAGAAGGACAACGACTACTCCAAGTGCAATGATAAATATCGAATATGAGGATGAAAACTCAATAATCGAGGAAGATGGTCCAACTCATAAAATACAAGAGCAAGATGAGGAGAAAGCGTATGTACTGCCTATTGATCTGGAAGAAGACGAATACAAAGGATTCCCTTTTACTCCCTCAAAGCGACCAGGAAGGGATGTGAGTACGATAAGTACGCCATCGTCCTCAAGTCCAACAATTCCTCAATCCGTGGTTAAATCCCCGTCGATATTAAAGAGCGAGAAAAGAAAAGAAACGAAAAGGTCAGCAGAAACAACCACATCTTCCCAAGTAACTCATGTAGATCAGATCGAGAAAAGAATAATGAATTCGACGAGTATTTCAATCCCTACCACGACTATAATGACAACAACTACGACTATAATTCCCTACAGTATTGCAGAGCAGAGACGAATTTACAGACATATTTGTGAAATAAAACAACACAGAATGTCTCTAATACAAGCTAAAATGAAAGACAATCCAACTTTGGCCCTACAGGAAATATTTGAGAGAAAAGATGTGAAAGCAATTCCAATTAGAGAAGATTTATATGGTATTCAAATATGTG
>LS485922.1:0-14330 GCA_900490705.1 Pristionchus arcanus
GCCCATACTCTAGTGTTAGGAGGGCTTTGCTCCCCAATTACCAATAGTACCTTTTATTTCCATTTCCTGCCTCCTCAGAGGAAGAAAACTGAAAAATGTCGATAAAACATCAAAAATTGTTATTTTAAAAACGTGAAGAGCTAGACTTAGTTTTTCTTTTACATCACATTAGAGGTGCTCTGAAGTTCAAAAAAATATTTTTAGATTGAATCCTGATCGATTCCTAATATGCATATTTGAAGAAAAATTCCTGACATTTTCGATTTCTTGAGTATTACAGGCCCTCTTTCTAAATTACTCCAAAGGAAACCTAGGTCTACGGTGAAGCTCACGGGCGAGTGCTTCTAAATTTGTAATAGCCAAGTTGATTCAGTCTTTCCATTTTTATTTTTTGACTTGCAAAGGTGAAATACTGAATTTCAGATTATCGGATTTTTGGATATCGATATTCCTTTCGTGAAATTTGAGCAGCAAACCACTCAAATATAATTGTTACGCCATATTGGGAATATTCAATATCATAAGAGTCGAATTCGCGACAATGAATTTTTAGACCCATGACACGGGGTTCATGCCTCAAACGTGATCCATGACCATGAACCCCGGGTCATGGTCTGAAATGAACCGAAAAAGTAATGATTGAGGAACTTCATGTACTATACAAAAATGTATGCTTCAGTAGCCCAGTAATATATTGTAACCGAAATCACCGTATTACGGCAGTTGAGGAATCGAGAACTGTCTTTTTAATCAAAATTTCGAATAAATCCTGTACGCGAGACCAGTATTACGGTGATTTCGGATACAAAATTGTTGTGTATCTTGCTGCGGTGTGTTAAACTAATGCCAGTTGTAGCCAATAGAAGTTTATTGCGGGGCGTAGAGAAGAATATTGATGAATAAAGGAATTGCCAACAACCACGATACAGGTTGCCAAGAGAGGGAACAACTCCAATCGAATACGAAATATATTTAGGCCAGGGAAATATTGGCGAACTACAGTATTACGGTATATTGCGTATTCAGGGTAAATCCGTGTGAGAGTCAGCACGTATGAATATTTAGAGTTGGGGCATATTACGGGTCAGACTTATTACTTCTAGTCTCATATTTTTTTAAATAGATTTATCGAGTTGATTGGAATGCAATATGATCATCGGCAGCGAGCCTAGAGCAGCTTATCACAGTGAATTATACCACAATTTCAGTGAGAAGCGCATCATTTACGTGTTATACTCATGATAACTGTGTTCCATTAATTCTAAAAATCGTAAATATATCTAAATAGATTTATCGAGTTGATTGGAATGCAATATGATCATCGGCAGCGAGCCTGGAGCAGCTTATCACACTGAATTAAACCACAATTTCAGTGAGAAGCGCATCATTTACGTGTTATACTCATGATAACTGTGTTCCATTAATTCTAAAAATCGTAAATATATCTAAATAGATTTATCGAGTTGATTGGAATGCAATATGATCATCGGCAGCGAGCCTGGAGCAGCTTATCACACTGAATTAAACCACAATTTCAGTGAGAAGCGCATCATTTACGTGTTATACTCATGATAACTGTGTTCCATTAATTCTAAAAATCGTAAATATATCTAAATAGATTTATCGAGTTGATTGGAATGCAATATGATCATCGGCAGCGAGCCTGGAGCAGCTTATCACACTGAATTAAACCACAATTTCAGTGAGAAGCGCATCATTTACGTGTTATACTCATGATAACTGTGTTCCATTAATTCTAAAAATCGTAAATATATCTAAATAGATTTATCGAGTTGATTGGAATGCAATATGATCATCGGCAGCGAGCCTGGAGCAGCTTATCACACTGAATTAAACCACAATTTCAGTGAGAAGCGCATCATTTACGTGTTATACTCATGATAACTGTGTTCCATTAATTCTAAAAATCGTAAATATATCTAAATAGATTTATCGAGTTGATTGGAATGCAATATGATCATCGGCAGCGAGCCTGGAGCAGCTTATCACACTGAATTAAACCACAATTTCAGTGAGAAGCGCATCATTTACGTGTTATACTCATGATAACTGTGTTCCATTAATTCTAAAAATCGTAAATATAGGTTTGCGTTAGGATCAACAAGTGTCGGGAAAAGGTAAAAAATCGAAAGTGCTCAAAAGTTGGCCCTAGGGGTTATTTTCGATGCTGAACAAGCTAGTATGGTCGATTTCGCAATATGTCCCCTTTTCGCTCCAGGGGAGCACCCCCTCATTTTGCCTGAAAATGCGTTTTTTCGAGTTTTTCTCGTCAGAAACGAGTCAAAAACTCGTAAATTCTAAATGTATATATCAGAATTTCGAGCTCTATCTTGTGGTTATGTTGAAATGTGATGATCATTTTTCGTTTTCGAGATATAGACGTTTTTTGATCCGAGCCTTAGCACGAGCGGACCCGCTCAGATTTGAAAGAGGACACTCTCCTGATCATTTTGGTATATTTGGTTGATAGTTTGACTTTTGCCAAAGTTCTTTAATATCGATTTTTCTGAAACGGCAACTGAATACCCCCGTGTTGGATCTCATTTTGAAGAGCTCGTTGAACCGATCATTTTTTGTGTTGGACTTTTTCTTGAAAATATTTCCTTGGGTGGTTACAAGCTATCAAATTGGTTATTTTCATGAGACGGCCGATAAAGCATATTTAAAAAGCTGTTACTTCTTAAGGAAACGTTTTCAAGAAAAAGTCCAACACAAAAAGATATCAGTTCAACGTGCTCTTCAAAATGAGCACCAACACGGGGGTATTCAGATATTTTTATTTTTTGCCGTTTCAGAAAAATCGATATTAAAGAAATTTGGCAAAAGTCAAAATATCAACCAAATATACCAAAATGATCAGTAGAGTGTCATCTTTCAACTCTGAGCGGGTCCGCTCGTGCTAAGCCTCGGATAAAAAAACGTCTATATCTCGAAAACGAAAAATGATAATCACATTTCAACATAACCAGTAGATAGAGCTCGAAATTCTGATGTATACTTTTAGAATTTACGAGTTTTTGACTCGTTTCTGACGAGAAAAACTCGAAAAACGCATTTTCAGTCAAAATGAGGGGGTGCCCCCCTGGAGCGAAAAGGGGACATATTGCGAAATCGACCATACCAGCTTGTTCAGCATCGAAAATAACCCCTAGGGCCAACTTTTGAGCAGTTTCGATTTTTTACCTGTTCCAGACCCCCGTTGAGGCTTGTTGATCCTAACGCAAACGGCCTCATATCAGTGCGTTCGCCTAAGAATCGCACCCCTAGCGGTACAGCAAAATTAGACCCTCCAGTTTTTTCATGGATTATGATAGCACTAGGTACCCTACATCGATTTCTATTATTATCATGACCTGATTTTTCGAATTTGCATAATTGCATGTGCTCAAAGTTTGATGGTTTTTGCACTTTCTTGGGTGTAACTGAGTGGAAAGTCGTCGGATTCCCTTGAAAATTGGAGACTAGGCTAATATGGACACGCTGAACAATCGATGTAGGGTACCTAGTGCTATCATAATCCATGAAAAAACTGGAGGGTCTAATTTTACTGTACCGAAAATCTGGATAAAAGTGCGATTCTTAGGCGAACGCACTGATATTCCACTTTTAGCATACTTCTTAGTTTTATTATAAAATTCGCAAGAATTAATATTTCTTGATAACTTAAGGTATTCACTATGTCCCTCGTCGAGCAAGTTCAGCCGATGCAATCACCAGGATCAAATCAAGAGTGAGCCCCTCCTCCCCTCTCCCCTTCTTCCCCCTTCCCTCTCTCGATCAGTGAAGTGTCGTCCCTTCTCTGTGCTTGTGTTGTTGCGAGTCAAAGCATCGTAAACTTTGTTACTTCTTTCCTTCCTTCTCATCACCTAAACACGATTGATCGAGAGGGAGATCACACCTGACAGCCCATACACCACACATTACTAGTCTATCTCAATTGCAGTGTCCTCCTTCTCGTTCTCCTTCTCATCAATTTTCCCCCATCTCTGAGGATGGTAAAATGCATAAATCTCTTCGTCTTCCTCTTGGACCAGTGGTATCTTCTGTTCTACTTCAATCTAGGCATTATCAACCACCCAGAAGAAGATCTCCTATTAGGATTGAGGTATTATCACTTTGTTATTCACTATATTGTATATCTGAAAATGGTGAATTTGTTGAAAAGATGACTTTTGTTTGCAGCAACTTCCTGCCCGTCCTCATTCTCATGCTCCATTCCCTTCTTCTTTTCTTTCCATTCACAATAGAAATGATTTACGAAAACCTTCTCTTCCAGTTAAAGCGAATGAAATTAAATTGTCTCTTCAATTCAAAAATGAACTATTCACAAGGATAATTGATCGAGGACTATTCTCTGATCAGTGAGTGCCATTCTTATTCCCTCCATTAAGGTTGATTTCACGAGAAATTCACACGGATATAATGTATATTTCAGTGTGATTCGTGAAGCAATTGAAGTCGAAGGAAGGAAATGGATTGGAAGGATTGCAGAGGTGAGCGAGAGAAAGAGAGGAAGACGACTTCCATTAGACCTACCTCAATTATTTATCCCTTCCAGGATTCACTCGAAATGTTAAAGGAAGAAGTTTACATCGAATTGGGAATTAACGATAGAATTGAGGAGGTACTTTTTGATCCTTCACATTACACTTTTCTTTCGATGCTGGAACAACATACTTTCCCAGAATCTTCGTTCTCCATTATCTGATTTATCAACTATCGACCGAGAATTGAGAGGAATCAATAAAAGAATTGGAAAAATAAACAGGTGATATTCATCTTATTAGGTCAACAAAATTTAATTGATTGTTTCATCTTTATGTTTCAATGTTTTCAGTTCAAAATCAGAAGGATCAATCGATTCTTCACTTTCATCATCTTCTTCTCAATCCCCGTCATCATCTTCATCCACTTCATCATCTCCTTCAGAATCATCTTCATTTTCTCCTCTTCAATCTCCTTCTTCCAATTTCTATGGCTAATTGTTTATCGTTTGTTGTTGTATAATTGCTCAAGACGTGCTCAAGACCTCGTGTCTTTCTAGGAATCACAGAGCATACCGTTGATCTTATTTATGTTCCCTTCGTTCTTTCTCATTCATTCATTGATATCCCTTTTGTTTACTATTAGCCATTTCTTTTCGATCTATTACAACTAGGGGAATTTCGATATTTTCTTGTGGTCAGAATCGAGCGCATTGATTGGATTAGTGAGAGAGTGAGGGAAGAGAGGAGACTAATCCAATCATTGAGAGTCCAATTCACTCTTCATTCTTCACTCGCAAAGCGACCGCGAGCGGCCTACGGCCGCTCGTAAGTGAAATAATGCGAATTCAAATAATGGCATTGGTTACGACAAACTCATCACTTATATACGGCCGTATACGGATTAGCGTGTAAATGAGAATGACCAGAAGGGAGAAATCATCATTCAAGTGATGAAAGAAACACGAATGAATGAGTCTTCTCACATTAGAGAGAAGTGACCATTTGAGAAAGAGTTGTGAACATGGGAACGGACAGATCTGACGACCCGATAAAAAGAGTGAATGGGGGAAAGAAAGGAGGAAGAGGAGACGAAAAGTGCATTGGCAGATAGATACGTCGGAGAAAGGGGGGAGGGGAGAGGAGAGAGGATAGAAGGGAGAGGCAAGAGACATGGAATAGAATACTGTTCATTATCTTTAAGATGGACGATGAGTGAGAGAAAGAGTGCATTTACTTGGGGAATAAGCAAGGATAAGTGCAGATAGCGTAAGCGAGTTGCTAACACATAGACCATCGATTGGAATATCGATGGATTCACACAATCATTCTTAATAAAAAATATTTTATACTCGACTCGGTATTTACATGGCACACAGTGTACAGACAAGATGAAACGAATTGAATTCTACTCTATCTACTCTTTTCCTATCTAAATAGAGAAAGACAATACAATATAAGAGATCAGTATGATAAGGAAAAGAGATTACATTACATCGTTTTGTAGGTATGGAATAAATTGAGATCTCCGAAAAGTACTTCTGCCCTCTTTTCATCCACTATTTCGCAATTTCGTGTAGAGAGAAATAGGAAGTTGTTACTGCAATTATCACGTTGATACTAATGGAAATTGACAAATATCCCTTAATATTGGAGAAGAAAATAGAGAAGAAAAGATATAAACTCACCCTGAGGAGTACCATTGCAATTTGACAATTTGATCTTTCTCAGAACTGTTTTCTGATAGAGGAATAATATCAGCTACCTATAATAATAACTGCATTGTCAATGAAATTGATCGTATTCATTCTCCCTCACCTCAACATGGACATTCTTTCTCGATCCCCAGAAAGTGAGATAACCAATCCTCGCATAATCATTCGATTCATTCATCGAGATTACTCCGATTAATCGATTCAAATACCTATATTCATCTCATACAGTACTTCTTGTCGTCTCTTTCAATACCTCGAGAATACAGCCAGAAGGAGTGGAGCAGCGACTGCTAATACCAAAGTGAACAAGAATGTTTGTTTGTCATTCGTTCCCATCAATAGTCCGAAAGTGGAATACGGTAGATAGAGTACGGATGCTATCGTCTGCACTAGTTTAGCACGAGCAAGAAGAACTCCGAATCGAATCCCTTCGAATCGATACACTGGGATCCTGCACGGAAAATGGTCATTACCATGAATGGATCAATCGATAATCTCACCATCTTTCATTCTCTAATGCTTCCCTTAGTGCGACTGATTCCCTCTCTGCTTGTTTATGGAGCATTCTAACTGAAGTTCCACCCAATCGATTACGGATCTACAATCAACACATCAATTATTCATTAATTCCTCTCTACAACCTCTGTCTTATCATATGGATTAATTCTCTTCCTCAATATCTCTCCTCCTCCTCCTCCTCTTCTCTCCATTCCTCTTCCTCTACCTTCTCCCATCATCATTGCTGACGTACGAGCAGCAATCTTTCTAGGAATCACAGAGCATACCGTTGATCTTATTTATGTTCCCTTCGTTCTTTCTCATTCATTCATTGATATCCCTTTTGTTTACTATTAGCCATTTCTTTTCGATCTATTACAACTAGGGGAATTTCGATATTTTCTTGTGGTCAGAATCGAGCGCATTGATTGGATTAGTGAGAGAGTGAGGGAAGAGAGGAGACTAATCCAATCATTGAGAGTCCAATTCACTCTTCATTCTTCACTCGCAAAGCGACCGCGAGCGGCCTACGGCCGCTCGTCTAATATACCTAGGGGAATTTCGATATTTTCTTGTGGTCAGAATCGAGCGCATTGATTGGATTAGTGAGAGAGTGAGGGGAGAGAGGAGAGTAATCCAATCAGTGAGAGTCGAATTCATTCTTCATTCTTCACTCGCAAAGCGACCGCGAGCGGCCTATCTATTATATATAGGGGAATTTCGATATTTTTGGAAGACATTTTCTGGCGGAATAAATTGGATTAGCGAGAGAGAGAGAGTCGAATTCATTCTTCATTCTTCGCTCGCGAAGCGAGCGCGAGCGGCCTTCGGCCGCTCACTAGGCGAGCGTAGCGAGCCTCACTGCAGCCGCAGGCTGCATGCCACCCGCAGGGTCTAGCCTCCGGAGGAGGCTAGTCACATATACCTAGGGCAATTTCGATTTTCCGGACGACACGAATCGAGCGGAATAAATTGGATTAGTGAGAGTCGAATTCATTCTTCATTCTTCACTCGCAAAGCGACCGCGAGCGGCCGTAGGCCGCTCGTCAAATTGATCCATCGTCTTTCCCTGTGTTTCTTTTCTATTCACATTTCCCATCTCCATGTGATCTATTCTATTCTCTTCGTCTCAGTTGAAGCCGTACTTCATTCTTCGTACTTTGTCCCTCATCTGTCCTTTCCTCCTTCCTCCATTCTATCCCTTCTTCTTCTTATCGATAAACAGTCTCACCATGTGGGTGATTGTATATTCCGGCCTTCTAAGCAAACTGGATGACTTGAGTCCAAAATGGGCACGACCAATAGATTACATTGGTGAACCCATTGAACACACGAAACGAAGAGACATCACAACATCAATTTAACAAACAACGATGGGAGTAGACTGGAGAGAGAGGGAATCCCCCTTTTATTTATCTTCTCGCATTCCTCAAGTATTCAATAGATCATAGTCTAAAAGTATCCGTACCCTTTAGTGTCAAGAGAGAGACGAAGACTGGTCAAATCTCTTCCTTCTCTTCTTCGTTGTAATATCGAGTCCTAGTCACCTAAAGGAATTGCCCTCCCCTCTCTCTCACTCATTCTTCTCTTTCCATCTCACAATGAGACTGAATGACCTATTCTTCACGTATCACAGATACCGTATCTCCAGATAAGATCAGATGGAACCATAGGAGATTGATGATTTGATCTTTGATCCAAGTGTATTCCATCGTGATTCCTCTCTGGTTCAATCTTATCATAGTCCATAGTTCATTCTCAGCTGTTTCCCTCTTTTCCCTCCATTGATCGTTCTATGTATTCACGTGTCTCTTCACTCTCTTCAATTCTTATTACTATCTCATTGACTCCGCCCACTTTCTCCGTTCCTTATAAACTGAGACTCATCATTCTTTTCAGTTCACATCCACATTCAGTCATGGCACAACAAGTGGGAAAGAACTTCTATCAGGTATCCCTCCTTCCCTCTTTCATTCTACTCTATCCATTCTGAAGCCACTGCTGATCGCATTCTTGCAGGTTGTCAAATCAGCGCCAAAGGGAAGATTCAGTGGAATCAAACGACCTTATGAAGTAGAGGATGTTCTCAAGCTGAGAGGTACGAAGAGGGTAGACAATGAGTTATGTCCCCTCTCTCTATTCAGGATCCATTGATATCGAGTATACTCTTGCAACGAGAGGGGCGAATAAACTATGGCAACTTCTTCATACGGAACCATACGTGCCCGCATTAGGAGCTCAGACTGGAAATCAAGCAGTACAAATGGTCAAAGCGGGATTGAAGGCTATCTATCTATCAGGTACGAATTATTATTTTACGATTAGATAGAGTATAGACATCTTATCAGTCATTGTTGTAGTCTTGATTTGATTCATTCGTGGACTGATGAGAGTGTTCTCTTGATGATAACAGAGGATATAGCATAGTTATTCGGCAAAGGGTGAAAAGATAAATTGACGGACTTGAGGAGAGATAAAGTTGTTTGTATAATAGCTATTTCATGAAACTGATCAGCTTGTTGATCAGCTATAGTGAGAATTAGATAGAAAAAGAGAAAGAGGAGAGAAGATAAGACGAATTGTGATCAATTAGAGAACATCCAATAAAGAGGGAATAAATACTCCGTAGAGATAAACAAAACCATTGAAACAATGAAACGCCATTGAGACTGAATGGCCATGAGATGGAATGAGTATTCAGTGATCATCTTTCATTACCTTCCATTGCAGGATGGCAAGTTGCAGCAGACAACAATTCAGCAGGAGATATGTATCCTGATCAATCACTTTATCCTGCCAATTCGGGTCCCGATCTATGCAGAAAGATCAATCGATCACTTCGAAGAGCTGATCAAGTTGATCAATTCAATGAATGAGTCTTATTCAATGGAATTCCTTCTAGATTGAAGCAGTTGAAGCAGAAGATTATCTTGCTCAAAGGGATTGGTATGCACCCATTGTGGCCGATGCTGAGGCTGGATTCGGAGGAGCATTGAATTGCTTCGAATTGATGAAGGTATTCCCTCTCTCTCTCTCTTTTGTTGTTTCTCTTCGTTCAACCAATCAATTGATATCATCCATCAACATCTTCTTATCACGAAGGGGCGAGAATAGAATAGGACGTTGTTATTTCCAATGCAGAATTAACGGATTCATGGTCAACAAGAATGGGAATGAAACAGTGAAGGGACCAGAGAGAGAGAGAGAGAGAGAGAGAGAGAGAGAGAGAGAGAGAGAGAGAGTGAAGGACCCCTCTTCCCTTCCTTATCTCTTCCCTCTCTTGACCAATGGCTATCTTACACTGAGAGACACTGATCAGCACTTGAGTCCACGAAACCGAAAGAGAGACGAAGAAATAGGGAGGAAGAGAGGAGGGGGAGGGAGAAGGGGGGGAGAGGACTCACATTCGATCCCTGACTATCCACAGCGTGCGCATCTTCAGAACTCTGTTTGATTGTACTCTGTGAGTCTTGTGATCCAGTGAGAGCAATCGATACTCCGCTCCCATCACGAATCTCCGTCGAATCATCACTGAAAAACATCTAATATGTAAATACCGTATACAATCCCTAGATAACAACAAAAAGATAAACAATAATAAACAAAATCTTACGTGGAAGCGTGGAGTACGATATCGGGTACTTCGGGGACTGAATCGGGGAAAGTGAAGAACTTTCCCCTGTCTGATGCAACGGCTGATCGACACATTCCAGGAACGAATGGAGAGTGTTGAGCACCCACTGAAAGGAGGATACAGTAACGGCAAGATATCAATTGATTATAGTATAATAAAGGCAGTATAATATCGGGGAATATAACTAACCATTGGCCATAGCAGGAGTAGAAGGAGTGGAACTGTTGGTGGAAGAAGAAGAATCAAGAACAGCCGCATTATCAGGATATTGGAAGGCTAGAGAGTTGCCCCCTCCTCCCTCATCCCCCCTCCCTCCCTCATCTCTCTTCATTCAGGTTCTCATTCCCACAGCTCAACATATTCGTCATCTATCAGCAGCGAGATTGGCTGCTGATGTGTGTGGAACTCCCACTATTATTGTAGCAAGAACTGATGCTGAATCGAGTAGATTACTCACTAAGTAACAGAGAGATAGAGAGAGCGGATAGGATGATCTTTGATCTTTCCAGTGATATTGATGAGAGAGATCATCCATTCATCGATAGAGTAGCAGGACGAACACCAGAAGGATTCTTCCGGTTAGTTAACTTCTTCTGTGTCTATTGTATTCTCTCCTCTCTTGTATTCTCCTCTCCTCCTTTTCAGTCTAAAAGATGAAACGGCAGTTCAATATTGCGTTACTCGTGCAATTGAATATGCTCCCTATTGTGATCTCATTTGGATGGAAACATCTCATCCAACCATTGCTGATGCTAAGGAATTCGCTGAAGGAGTGAGAAAGGTACGGCACAAAGTACAAACGGTATATTAATCAATCGATAATTGAGGTGTATCCCGATAAGATGTTTGCTTATAATTGTTCTCCTTCGTTCAATTGGCAGAAACATCTTTCACCTGCTCAGATGGAAAAATTCCAGAAGGAAGTGAGAAGATATCATTGAATCATTTCATTGATTATTCCATTTCAGTTGGGAGCAATGGGATTCAAATATCAGTTCATAACATTGGCTGGATTCCATGCAAATTCATTCTCAATGTTTGATCTCGCAAGACAATACAAAGATCATGGAATGCTCGCTTATTCTGCATTGCAACAACAAGAATTCGCTGCTGAGAAGTGAGTGAGATTAAATGAATGGAAGAAGATATAGATACAATTGAGAATGATATGGATTGATTCCAGACATGGATACACAGCTGTGAAACATCAAAGAGAAGTTGGAACTGGATACTTCGATCATGTGGCTAATGCTGCTGCTGGTTAGAGTTCCCTTCTCTTCCTCATTCTTATCTCTCTTCTCTCAGGTGGTTCTTCCTCTACTACTGCCCTCACTGGATCTACTGAAGAAGCTCAATTCCATGGTACTCCCACTACTTCAGCTGCTGATGAAGAGATCGTTACGGTGAGAGAAGAGAAGAGATAGAGAGAGAGATCAAAGATCAATGTATTATTCACTTCAGTTAACTGCTCCATCAGTACAAGGAGACGAGAAAATTCTTACTCCTGAGGCACTTCGATTCCTTAGAAATCTCCACGAGAAGTTTAATGGAAGAAGACTTGCTCTTCTCAAGAAGAGACAAGGAATACAAAATGATCTTAACAATGGAATTATCGTCCCTGATTTCGATCCTTCGACTAAAGCACTCAGAGAGGATTTATCGTGGAAAGGATCTGCTATTCCTGATGATCTCAAGGTACGGTAGATTGGTAAGGAAGGGTAATCGATAACTGAATGAATACTTAGGATCGTCGAGTGGAAATCACTGGTCCCACTGATAGAAAGATGATCATTAATGCACTCAATTCGGGAGCTAATGTATTCATGGCTGATTTCGAAGATTCCAATTCTCCTACGTGGAGGAATCAATTGGAAGGACAGATAAATCTGTATGAAGCAGTGAGAGGAGATATATCGTATACTCATCCTGTTAGTAAGAAACAATACAATCTCAAGGACAAACCTGCTGGTTAGTCTCTATCTCTCATTCACAAATTGAATGGCGAATATTCGATTAATTCTCCTAACCAAATATGCAATATTTCAGTTCTCAAAGTTCGTCCCCGTGGATGGCATCTACCAGAGAAACATTTCCTTATCCACGGTCAACCAATCTCCGGATCAATCTTCGATTTCGGTCTATTCTTCTTCCACAATGCAAAGGAACTTATCAATCGTGGATCCGGTCCATACTTCTATCTTCCCAAACTTCAATCAGCAGAGGAAGCTCAATTGTGGGCAGATATATTCGAAGAGGCAGAGAATTCATTGGGAATTCCGAGAGGATCAATTAAGTGTACTGTACTTATTGAACATCTTCTCGCTTCATTCCAGGTATGAGATCGTCATTTATTTGATTATGAAGAAACTAAATAATAATACAATTATTTTCAGATGAACGAGATAATTCACGCTCTTCGTAATCATTGCGTTGGTCTCAATTGTGGACGATGGGATTACATATTCTCATACATCAAAACATTCCAGAATCATCGTAAATTCCTTCTCCCCGATAGATTCCAAATCTGTGAGTAATCCTTCCTCCTCGTCCTTCTCATTGATCTTTGATCTCTTTTAGCAATGACTGCTCCTTTCCTTCGTTCGTATGCCCTTGAAAGCATCAGAACTTGTCATTCTAGGAATGTAAGTGATATCTATCTCCTTCTCAATCAAATATAATCTCTTCATTCAGGTTGCTGCAATGGGAGGAATGGCTGCTCAGATTCCAATTAAATTCGATACAGTTGCCAATGAGAAGGCTCTTGCTCTTGTTCGTGCTGATAAAGAGAGAGAAATGAGTGATGGACACGATGGAACATGGGTGGCCCATCCTGATCTTGTTCCTGTTGCTAGACAAGTAAGAGAAGAAGAAGAAGAGGAAGGAGAGATCATATGGTTATTATAGGTATTCGAAGGAATGACTGGACCTAATCAAATTGGAAAGCAACTCTCACTCAATACATCAGCTGCTGATCTTATTGCCATTCCTGAAGGAACGAGAACTGAAGCTGGATTCAGAAGGAATATCTCTGTTACTCTCGGTCTGTAATCAATTCCATCTATGATCATCTCTCCTCTCTCTCTCTCTCTCTCTCTCTCTCTTCATTCCTTCGATTGCTCAATCGTATGGATAAGTATGCCTTGGGTGTCCATTTTCCTCTTCATTCCCTTCTTATCCCTCCCTTCTCCTTTCTTTCTTTTCGTCTTAGCTTCATTCGACCGGATTCATTCAACACTTCTCAATGTTGTGGCTCCTAAGTGATCCCGCTTATTCTCGATCCAAGACGAGGCATAGAGAGAGAAAGAGAGAGAGGGGAGAGAGAGGGGGGAGGGGTGAGATAGGCAGAGGAACTAATCTTCTCATACCAATTACTCATCATGGGTAACACTTATCGTAATACATCAAATCTCTCCCTATAATGAATCTTCTTTCCTTAGGATATCTCGATTCATGGCTTCGTGGTGTTGGATGTGTTCCCCTCTACAATCTAATGGAGGTGAGAACAACTAAAAATAAGGCAGAGATCAAAGATCAATAACCTTCAGGATGCGGCAACTGCTGAGATTTCTCGTACTCAATTGTGGCAATGGCTGAGACACGATGCAAAGTTGGAAGGTGAGAGAAGAAAGATGAATGGAGAACCATTGGCAGAGTTTATGTATGAATGGACAATTGAAGGAAGAGAGGGATGATCTTCCCCTCTTTCTCAGTCTAGGGAAGGATCAGTGAAAGAAACACTAAACTGTCTCTATTCACTCGTTGGTTTGTGAAAGGAAATGAGAATAGATGAGTGTCACTCAAAGGGAATAACTATCGTTACGATGAATACATACAAAATGAATTAAAGATAATCGACTAAAGGAAGAAAATAAATTGATTAATTGTAGATGGAAGAACTGTTGATGCTCAACTGGTGAAACAGACTATTGCAGCTGAAACAGAGAGAAGACTCATCAGGTACCTCCCCTGCCCCCTGCC